>JABASC010005514.1:0-10103 GCA_019776185.1 Plutomurus gul
ATGAATCATTGGAATCACATTAGGATGATTACTATCATAAGTAACGTAGAATGACTCTATAGTAGAACTAATACGATAGCATATAATGACTAATCTGTTTCTAACCTAATTCTAGGGGAAGGTCTCCCAAATTATTTCACTTATCTGCTTAATGATTGCTAGATTAATTCTAATATTAGATTCAGAAGTCAAGTATATGTACAAAATGGAGTAACCTTCACAGTAAAATTGTACCTACTACATATACTAGTAAAGGCCTAGACTTCAACAATTGATGGATTTTTGTAACGAAAGAAATAATTAATTTCCAATATTGGAAGTAAATTATCGGATTACTAATAGTTCTTCAGTGATTTGCTCTAAGGTACCACTATCTCAAAACTTTGCAAGCAAAAAAGTGAATAATGCATAGTTTTAAAAAATCTTACTACAGAATAAATATATTCCTGTAGTACTCAAGGCATTTGTAAAACTAAGTATTACAAAATATTTATTAATTTGAAAACTTGATTTTTCAGATGGGTGAAACGAGTTTGTTTGTGTTGCTGGTTGTGTATTATTAGTAATTCCCTTTGTGACAATCAAAAGAAAATTCTACGGAAACGAGAGATTAAAGAATGGAGATCTGTAAAGACATCGAAAATCAAAACCCTTACAAGGCACCCATAACTCCGACTAAAGGAGGATTTTCCACTTTTTTTGCCGTACTGATTCCAGTATTATTTCCAATGTTCCACATCATTATATTCTATCAACTGTGGGGCAACGTGAATCTGCCCGTTGATCAAAAAACATGTACATGCTCCTGTTGGGACAATATTTTTAAAGGTAACGAAACGTTACGTTTTGATATATATTGGAGTATTCTATATTTAAATTTGCATAAAATATTTGCGGTAATTAGTAATAACTCGTGTAGTTGCACCTTTTGCATGTAACAAAAGTTGATGCAAGAGGAACCCATCCTTTATATGCTATAACTTGATGGTAATAGGTACCAAACCAGCTAAGAGAGTTGCATGGACTCAAAAAAATGACCGTTGGTAGATATTTATTAAAATGTTATTTTGCAAGTATTTTTGGACAACGGGAAAAAACTAGAGGTACATAATTATGTATTTTGTAATGTTGTTTTAGTCTTTTTACCACCATTTTAGTGTTTTACATATTATATGCATGAAGGATTATGCAATAGATCTGAAATTGGTGTATGGTACCGACTATTTACTTGGATTAGTCGCGGGCACTAGTTTCTTCAGCTCTTGTCCAAAATCAATTTCCACCCCTCACGATAGTCCGTTCCTGTGCAACTCTCTAAACTAGTACTTTTAATGATGCCATAGCCTATACTTTCACTGTTAACGAATAGCGCTTGCTTTGATATTATTATATTAATTAGTTATTACTTTTGTATGAATTTAATAGTAAATAAGAAAAATCCAATTAACAAAAACACTTTGCACTGCAGTGCATGATGTCTAAATTGATTCCACAAGGAATAACTATTTATAATAACTAACTGAATTTAGGGCCGTATGAAACTGGAATTGCACGCTATAAGCACGTCTATTTCAATGGAACATGGACGACATTCAAAATGTGGACCGTAACAGTTATTTTCGTCGTGTTTCTCTACGAATGTTTTAAACAAATATTTGCTCTTTTATTTATACAAAAGTTACGTCCAAGTATGACCATTTTGTTTTTGAGTTCTCTGCATTCCCATTATTACGCTTGGTGGGCTCACTGGAATTATTGGAATGACGACTTCTATGAGTTGTGGTATCATCAAGTCTTCTTCACGCTTTCCGAACTCGTGTCATCCATTTTCGTAATATTTTCCCTGGACAAAAGAAAACCCGTGTGCCCATTGCCGCTTCTGATTATTGCCAATATTTCCATTTTTCACATCTTGTCCAGTGGATGGGATCAATTCTTTTTTACGGTTATTCAGCAGAAAGGACATTTACATCAAGTACGGATATTCTTACTAATTATAATATTTTCATGTAGTCAAGGCTGAGACTGAACTTTTTATACACAACGAACGTTTATTGTAATTGTAGGTGCTACGGGATATTGTTCTGATGTCTACCGATTTGATACACGCTGGAATTTCCTTATACGAGCTCCGATTATATGCCAAAAAGAAAGGGCAAACAATTTGCTCCACAATATCGCAAAGAAATCATGCAGCAACTATTTTCTGCACTACTGTAGTTATGTACAGCGCAGTTTTACTTTTTCCATAAACGGAAGTTTCATAACGAATTTTAATGCACCATTAAATAATTTAAGTTGAAGTAAAAAAGATCAATCCTTTTGAAATAAAAAGGTTGAATTCAATTGAAGTATGATGCATCAACAAGTGTGTACATACCTCACTCTGCCAACAATGCTTATCTTGGCATCTACGAAAAAGAGCAAATATCTTCTAGCCATTGTTATGAATTAAATTTTGTTGCTCCTGCGTATTAGATAATACAACTGAGGAAAAATCTTCCTTTAGAATTTAAATTTATTAATTAACGTTTAATATTAACTATTTAATGAGAAAATATCTATTACTCATTAATTTATCTTTTCTATTTGGAATGACTATTAAGCACTGAGGTCTTAAAGACTCTCTAATTAAAATTAAATTAAAATTATTTCAATGATGCATTAAATCCTTCCCTAACATAGCTACTGTGGAAAAATAATGATATATATGTTGTGTCCCTCTCTGAAATGACTAATTATCAGAAGTTAGTGGGTGCAGAGTGCAATGTTATTTCAAGAGACCGCATTTCATTATTTTTTCCGCAGTAAATATGTAATACAACTGCTGATTTTAGCCTACTAAAACTTGTTAAACGAGGTCTCACGCTATGTATCGTAGTAGATATGTAAACACTGCCAGATAGTTGAAATTTTACACGAAGGGCGGGGCTAAGGTGGATCTACATTTACTTATTACCGCACCTAATTTATTCGGAAAGAGAATGCAACGCTAGTAATCGGAGATCTTGCGGGGCACACAGAAAATCTCTTAAAAACATTATTTTTCCAAAAAGAATCGGCATACGTTTATTAAAAGTTTATAGTTATGATGGAATTTCACGAGTAATTAACATTTTAAACTGTGTGGCGCTCGGGAAGGGCACTGAATTTTTCTTTGCCTAGGGCGCCAACAATCTTAATCGTACACTTTGCATTGTGCTTTGCATTTTCTACTCTATGAATTTTCTCCAACATACTTTGATTTGCTTTTAATGAACAGTGGCGGATCCAGACGTGGACGGAGGAGGGGCTGCCCACCTTGAGTTCTTGGCCCCTTAGATCCGCCTACGGCCTTCCTTCTAAGCCTAAGATTGGGCGATTTCGTCAATGTATTACAATGTAATCTCTCGTTTCCGTTGTGGTGATACCGTAATCACTGTAATTATTACCTATTCTAATTGATCTTATTGCAAGAGTTACCATAAATTTATTCCTGTTGACGTTTATGATAAATAGGCGCGAAGCACAACCAGTGGGGGATGTAGGGCTACAGCCCTACCTAATTTTTTAAAAGTTGATATGGGTAGGATAGCGGAGAGGGGCGCGGTTGGAACCTATTCAACAAGATATGCATAAGCCCCCTCCATGGCCGGTGGACATACCCCTTTTTACAATGTTACGACAAATGGGGGGAATCCCTCGCAACTTCTTGACTAAAAACACTACATGATGGGATTTTGAGACAATAATTATGGTGAATCTCCAAAAACACGCCTTTGGTGCTCATATGTTTCTTGTATGCACCTGGCACGCAGTCGAAGAACAATATATTGGGATTTCGAGAAAAAGTTTTGCAATTTTCCATAAGCGTCCACTCCTACGGCGGTCGCATGTTTTACTCCATCCAACTATTCGAAGTTATGGGATTACGGTTTTTGTCGCCAAAAATTCGCCACTAATATGTCCCCTCAACTCCTAGAACATTCCACCGCCACTGCGAATGAGTGTACAGTGTACATACATACACCCATTTGACAAAAATTACATTAACATTTGTTGCGTAGACTATCACATACGAGATGAATTGTTATTTTAATGTTACCTTGTAATACGTCTTAGGAATTTGAATAATGTGAATAATTAATACATAGTGCTGAGTACAATATTTCATGTTAACAAATTATAGTGAATTTGTTAGTTTATTGTTAAATGTTGATGTGGAATACACAAGAAAAATGAATAGTCGATTGTAAAGTTCCATACTTTCCGCAATAATCCGCATGGTGAAACCCCAATAAAGTTAACATAGAGCTCTAAATTAATACTCAGAGTTTCTTGTTTCAGAAATACATGCAATGGTGCAAAAGGAACAACGTGATTCAGAAGAAATTTCTACTGTTCAGTGGCATCTGAAACAAAAATGTGTAAACACGTTATTTAAAGAGAAATTGTTCTTCCGGTGTGTAAACTATAAGACAAATTATTGGGTAGCGAATCATCGGAATCCAAAGGGCAGGGATAGGGACAGCGACCCTGTCCCTGTCCCTGCGATAATGTTCTCCAAAGATTCCGTTTATGACTAAAGCTGCTCAACCCTCTGCCAAGTTGCATTTATTATTACATTACATTACAGATTTTTTCCTATAAGTAAACACAGTCAAAAAAAAACTGTATAATACATGCATTTATAACTATAATGTCTTCATCAATTGCCAATTTGTTGCTTTATTTGTCAAAATATTCATTGATTCACTGAAGTGAATCAGTTTCTAGCAGCAGTTCAATGGGTATACGGTATTTATTTGAAATAATTTAGTAATAAACAAATAAGAGATCTTGACCATTAGCAGTCAAAAGAATGTTTGTAAAAATTGCTACAAAATCGAATTCACACAATTTTTCATTTTGAAAATATTTCATTGGTAGTCTAAAAATAAACTTGGTTAATATTTTACCACCTTTAATTATGGTGGTAGGAATACTATTAATTACCACCTTTCCCGGAGTCCGATTTTTGATTCCTTTTTTGAGAAGTGTTTTTAAAGCATTAATAAATTCCAAAATTATTCTATTATTTTGCCATTAAGCGCCATTATTTGAAATAAATATTTATAGCCGCCGGTCGATTAGTTCGTTAAATTTATGTGTTAATATTTCTGTTCAATCGGCTACTAATCTGCATGCTAGTTTACATTAAGTACAATCGCATAATCATACTCGATCAATGTGAAAATATTGTGAGTCCACCATGAGTACATACTATACTGACTGTACCTACATAAAGTTGCGAAAAACACATTTTTTGTCAAGATCTTCAGAAAAAATGAAATTACTTCTGCGAAGCAATCGCATTTAATTACAGACCAGTGACTAGAGAAAAAAATTATGGAAAAAACACACACTTTACATGATAGAGCGTTAAATTGTCAAAAAAGTGATAATAAAAAATTTAATTTCCCCCAAAAATCAATTCAATATTTTAAGTCATTTCTTTAAAATTAGAATTTCACGTGTTTGTGAAAAACCTCCAGGGAGAGTTCAATAGAGTACACGTATACGTATATTGTGTTCACGCGAAACTTCTCAACAATGTTCATGTAACGTTGAGTTGAGGTGTAGTAAATCAGTGAATAAACTCAATTATTATAATACAAAATCTCCAGAAAATCTTGCAAAGAAAATTAACCCAAACGTTTCAAACTTAAAGTCCCGGCCCACCAACAAGGAAATTTTTGGAAAGAAAATCTCTTAAAATTATTTAGTTATTTTAGGTGTAGATATCATGTAATTTAAAATCACAAAAAATTCTCAACTACTTTTTTTTGGAGGCTGTCATTTGAGGCTCAATTACAAGGGACATAACTTTCACCACTTTCAACATAACAGTACAAGTATGACAAAGAAACTGATTGAGCTCAGCCTACATTAATTTCCAAAAGCAAGGTATCAAAAAAAACATAATTATGAACAAACGTTTGCACACATTAATTTCTAAAAGCAAGGTATCAAAAAAAACATAATTATGAACAAACGTTTGCATCAGATCTAATGATTTGTTCCACTTCTTGATATACGGCAGTCTGAATTTTTTGAAGCAGTTCTTTTTTCACCTCATCAGGAACTTTTTCTGAATCAAAAAATGATAAAAATGTTTCACTCGGATTCTTTTTAAGGAATACAAGAAACGATAATAATTTATAAAAGGTAATGCATGACCTCTTTAGAACCAGTCTTCCATTGTCCATAGAATTTCGAGATGAATAAATGAATAAAAATTTACCTCGTCCAAGAGGAGTAATCTCTTCTACCAGACTTCTTAAATCAACATTTTCGACGCCTTGTTTTCTAATAACTCTTCCAGAATGAATTCTCAGCTCATCTGTCCAACCGCATTCGTGCAATCGTGACCTCAAAAGGGCTTTCAATCTGTAAATTGCGCAAAACTATCAAGTATTTCTATTTGTAGCATCCTTAACTTTAACTTATTAAAACACTGCCATAACACGTCACACTACGACCACGCACAAATTAAAACTTGCTCCATTGAATACTCAAGTTTATGAAACCATTTAAAAAAATGGTGACCACTGGCTACCTACAAGTCAGTACAATCAATCAACAATCATTCATATAACCATTATTATTTAAAACTATTAAATGTAAAACTATGACAAGTTTTTTAAAATTACCGATCTGTTTCTCCGTTGTTTAGGAGTGCTTGTTCCAGTATTCGCTTAAGGTCTTGCATTTTATTTGGATCCATGTAAAAACTTTGGTTGTCCGAACTCCGAAGAGCACGAATGGCCGAGGAATTCTAGAAAACATATTTTACAAAAAATTCTTAGAATATTTTTTATCTGTTCCATTGATACAGATATAATTGATAATCTGAAGCACCTTAATTAGTAGTTATGTAAAACTAGAAGAGAAATATTTATATTGAGCCAACAAAAAAGCATAACCATAACTATCTTTTACATTAATTAATGGTGGAACAAAATTCGTTTAAATTTTCCGCCTTTATAAACAATGCAAACTCCCTACAAAAAACATTTGGTTATCCGACAAAATGCAACACACACAATCCAACCACCCAACCATTTAATACATAAGGTGATATTGTGATATGGGATCGAAGTATGACTTAAGGGTATTTCAGAGAGGGGCTTTTTCTTATAGGGCATTGTTCAGTGGCGCATCCAGAAAAAAACCTAACCAGACTAAGAATCTCAATTAGGGATTCAGGTGGAAATTTTGAGGTTAAATCCTGCCACTTTTGCACAGCACTAGAAAAGCAAGTTTTTACTATTGTCTTTAATTGTCCGAAAAATATCCAAAATTACTGATAAACTATTTACGTAGCAGTGAGTTATTTGATTTTGTCAAGATAATGGACAACATTTAACTCAAATATTGGCATAAGTCTAGCCTAATCAAATGCTTCAAAATTGTAGGCCGTATCATAGTTTTGTGGTTCCGACAATGTATTCCTAGAGCAAAGAAGGTGCACTACAAATTTATAATTCTGGTTTGTGAAAGCCGCATTAAAATTTGGTAGTTCCGAGACAAAAGGGTCGGAAACACTTCCCAATTTCTTGTCATATTTGGAAAAAAAGCATATGTGCATAAACTGAACGACGGTAACTACGATGTTCCTAATAGTATTTTGGCTCTCTCTCAACCATGTATAACCATGTACCTCTCAACACTCCTGCGCGAAAATGTGACACCCCCGATCACCGCCTGAGAAAACCGCACACCAAGTAAAAAGTTGGAATTGTTTAAAAATATTTCCTTTAGAGATGATTTCTTTATAGTCTTTAGAAATGTTTCCCAAATGTTTAGAAAATAAACTTCCGACTATTAGAACTGATGACTATCTTTCATTTTTATCAAAAAACCACCGACCGCAAGTGAAACGTTAGCTAATTAATAATACCTATTTATCATTTTGTACACTATCACCTTTGCATTGTACACCATCTCCTTTACATTGTGTGTTTATTTTTAAAATTGTATGTGACATTTTACATTTGGACGGAATCATGGTGTACAGGATCACCGAATACCGATAGATCGTAAAAAAGACAAGTAAATTTTTCTTTCTATTGTCGGAGTTTGTGCAACACATCGTGGTCACTTATAAAAAAAGTAGGACCGAACACATTGCACGCACAAAGCAGGAGTGCACTCCCGCTTTTTTGGTAAGGGACCAGGATACGTTGTACAAACTCTGACAATAAGTATTGTTAAAATATTCAGACTCAGACAACAAAGAGTCGAAGGTTGGATAACTATGCGTCAGATATCGGATTCAAATCTCAACCCTTGGAGTGGGAAAATTGAAATGACATTTTGTCTAAAAATCACACTTCAATTCAAGCTTAGTGAGAAGAGGTGGGTCTTGGTCAAGTTTTTTTTGGTTGCTAAATTTAAATGCATTTGGATAGCGGTTTGAGTTCTTGTGATCGGTCGTCGTTTTCAAAGTATCTGGTACTGTGTAGAGTGCTTGCCGTTCATTTTGAGTAATGGTAACAATTACACAGCATACATTAGTTTTTCCGCAAAGTCAAAGTAAGCACAAGATTTGACTTTTATTGTTGGTTGTGCTATCTTACCCCTAATCCAGATTAAACTTCCAGCTGCAAACAATCAACAATACGTTGATTTTCAATTAAAATAAATTAAGTCAGCCTTATATTAAAGTTGGTGTTATTAGGACATGCGATCAACGACGGTAAATCTATAGGCGTTATTGGATTAGACGTCGACGTGTTTACCATTTTCACATATCGCATAGTCCGTCTGTTGTCTGTCAATATAACAATAACCACGTGCAAATAGATAAAAAGACAGTGTTAGTGGGTTTAAGTTTCGGTTGTAATACGTGTTACGTTTGTACGTTACAGTCAACAGTGACACATTGCTGTCCCCAGTGTAGTGTAGAAAATCATGAATTAATATTAATTGATGGTTCTCACAATCAGTGCCAAGGGCCGGCGCTAAAAATATTGTTTATGCGGTTGTAGTTGCACTAACTAATAAACTTCATAGCAGGTAATACTGTTTTTTTACTAGTTTTACTATTATTGATTGCTATTGTTGATTATACCACAAGTGACAAGATGCAAAGCCACATCCCTTCAGCCAGTCCCAGAAACGAAATCAAAACAACTGTCGGTTTGATTTGCCTGCTTTTCTTTCAGTTTTTGCTGTGTGCACACGGTTTCGCTTGGCATTACACAATACATCATTAGATAGAGCAAAAAATTTCGGTCAGAACGTAGTTTCGGAGAGCATCTACGACAAATAGATTCGGAGAAATTCAAAAATTTCGAAATCTCCATTCACTTGTGTAGCAAATGTGTTCGCCCCTTCAACCAACAATCCCCTCAGATTTAGTGTGACACAAATTTTTTTACGTTATGGCTACTATACAGTGAGGTCCATACCCCGAAACCATAATCTCCATCGTCTCCGTTGACACCCCTTGGGAAATCGAAAAATTTGACCACCTCCATAAAAATTTGCCCGAAGGTCAGATTTTTATGGAGATAGTCAAACTTTGCACTTTATGTAGAGAGGGAACATCTAAAATGTGAACAAACACATTTAAAGTGTAAGCAAACACATTTAATATGTAAAAAAACACCTTTGAAATTGTATACAAACACATCTAAAATTTAAACAAACACATTTAAAATTGTAAATAAACACATCTAAAATGTAAACAAACACATTTAAAATTATAAACAAACACATCTAAAGTGTAAGCAAACATATCTAAACTGTAAACAAGCACATTTAAAATTGTAAAACAACACGTGCAAGTGATTGTTTACATTTTGCAAGGGTATGTTTGCAAGTGCAAATTGTAAACAAATACGTATATAAGGGGGTATACCTACAACACAGCACCTCCTCGGGTATATAAGGGGTATACCTGCAACACAGCAAAAACACACTAAGTCTCCAGTTGGAAATCAAGTCTCAACGTGTTTGTTTACATTTTGCACGTGTAAACAAACCCGTGAAAAATGTAAACAATCACTTTCACGTGTTTGTTTACATTTTGCAGTGATTGTCTACATTTTGCACGTGTAAACAAACCAGTGAAAAAT
>JABASC010005515.1:0-10100 GCA_019776185.1 Plutomurus gul
TCCTCACATTATCATGAAACAACTATAAAATACAAGTCAGCAAGTAGTCAAATTACAAATGTGCCGACGCTACGCTGTCGATGCATTGTGTTTGACTTGACAAATAGAGCATGACACACGGAATTCTCTTCTGTTCTGTTGAAATATGAAATAGCTTGTCAACGCAGGCTATTGCATGTAGAACATCCGTCAATACAATTCGATTTAGAATATTAAATGAGTCATTCATTTTACGATTTAGAAAATGTCAGCGGCAAAGCGAAGGAAGAACAGTTAGTTAATTCATAGTGATTGTTAAAATACTTCTCATATAAAATTTATAGAAGCACTGGATGACCCCAATTCTATGTTTGACTAAGCATTATGGACCTAAAGTAACATGCAATTTAACTATCAAATCGATTACCAAAGTTATGGCAATGAAACGCTTTTTAACTATGGCATTACAAAAAGTAATACATGTAACAGGGTGTCCGCCGATAGATTGGGCCAAACAGCATGCAAAGACATGCACTGCAAATAAACTATAGAGCTTTTCTTACTGTGCGAATTGGCGACGGCGAAGCTAGTATTACCACTAGTACGACATCATGATTCATTAATGAAGGAAGGCACTTACTACAGCGTGTATGCATAAAATTGGTTTACATGAACCAAACTTACCAATGATTGATTTGCACTTTGGGTTTATAATTCCTGATGGCAAAAGATGGAAATCGTACTCCTTCCCTTCAACAACAACAGTGTGACCAGCGTTATTTCCTCCCTGTATAAAAATTACAATTCACTTAATTAGCCTGTGAAATAAACATAAATGTAACTATGTAAGTCCTACTTAAACGAACAAAATTAACTCGGTTAATTTGATGAAGATAAACAGTTGAATTTTCGTATAACTCGAGTTACATCAGTTACATTAAAACGGATAAAGGCAAGTTTGCTATATTTACTATATTTGAATATGATATTGGCGAATCCCCTTATGATTCTTTAACAATGATATTACCTGACAACGGCAGACGACGTCCATCTCTGTCGCCAACAAATCCACAAGCTTTCCTTTTCCTTCATCACCCCATTGAGCCCCTAAAACAACCGTCACCTTATTGGTGTCCATTCCACCATTGAGGTGTGCATATCCGTTGACAGTGCCATTGGTAATGCCATTAAACAAAGGTTCTACTTCTGATCCCATTGTTCCCTCCCCCTGTAAATAAAATGTGTACTGTAATATTAAATTAATACTTATTTAGCAACTAGTTAATTCTTAACCAGTCTATCTCTTAATCACAAGCTTTACGTGTACAGTACATGCATCTCATGGTAGGGTTGGAAATATTGCGAAGGTGTTTCGAAAAGTGAATTACAAATTTGTCGATGTGTTTATAATAATATAGCTTTCATAAGCGTGCATCAAACAGTTTCGGAGTTTTCGACGTCAGCCTATACACAATGTACACTTATTTCATTGCATTTCTACGCGTTGCGCTTTTGCTTTATTTCCAGTTTAAATATAACACATAGCATTTGTTATGCATCGATCGGAAAGCATCAGAAACTAAGCTAATGGGTTGAGTTATGCTTAGTTAACCTAACCTTGATTATTAGAAATGTCAATAGGTCCATCCTACTATCCTACCCGTCCTAAACAGATATTTCTTTAAAATTCTACTATAATCATGCTACATGAAGTTGATCAGTCAGAAATCAGAAACGACCATTGAAAAGCTAGATTTAATACAAATTATAAAAAAAGGTATTCCTAATTATCCTAATTCATTATCACCACACCAATAAATCCAATCTTCTTCACCTGTCAGACTGATACTCCACACTCCACTGTTACTGTTCACATACTTGAACATTTGAGATAATGTTGTCAATCATAGTATGTTCATGTAAATGTCATAGAATAAGTCCCAGATTAAGTCAAATCAACCCTATATTTATTATGCGTTATAAAATAAAATGAAAATAACTGTTGCGGGTGTCGTGCTGTATGATTACTACTATTGCACAAATGCACACACGCTAAAATGCACCTACATTTAATACATATAAACAATTCTACACACACACTAACAATTACCGTAAACACTAAAACCAAATTTGCAAATCTAAATCAAACAGATATTCAACATATTTTAGGATCACTTGTACTTGGAATTTGGAAATAGAATCGTTTTATTTATTGATTAATTGATTATGGTCAGTGGTGTAGGTGTAACCATAATCTGAAGTCCCATTGGTCACACAGGGTCCTCTAAATGTACATTCTAAACAAAAGCTTGACAACTTTCCCCTATTAAAAGTTAAAAAGTGTAGGTGCCCTTACGCCACCCCTCCTTTAGTTACGCCACTTTGTGGCATAGTCAATGGTATGATTACAAGAAGGTGTATATAGATTATACTGACTGAACTGGGGACTGGGACTGAATGAAAGAATGAATGCTCTGCTCATATAGACAAGCATTCAAGATATATCTATTTTTACTGTCACAGTGTCTTCAGTCGATATTGGAATTATTATTTTTAAATCAACTAATTAGTTGTAAGAACAATGGGTATAATATATTTGCTAACTTTTTAAGTTTTTTAACTCCAAAATCTGCATAGTATGCATATACATATATCCTGACAGACAGTAAACAAAAATAAAGTCAAAAAATGGGGCTAGGGATTAGTTCTGACCACAATTTTAATTATGTATTTTTACAAATTGTGTGAAATTTTAATTCACTTAAAATTTGATTTTGCCGAATTCTAATATATTCATTATCAAAGAATTTCTTACTTACAATTTACCGATGAATCACAGATGAAGAACAGCGGCAAAGCAGTAGATGAAAGATGACTTGATGGCAGTGTGTTCGGAGCGTTGGAGCTGTTCGCAATCTGGGCAAAACTGAAGCAAGCCAAACCGATTGCTCGGGAACACAGCCTTTTTATAGGTGCCTCTTTGCGGTTCCTTATGCCTTATGCATATACAGTGTAGTCGTGTAGTGTATGGAGTGAGTGGGCAGACTAACGAATGAGTCGAGTGGATGCGCGAGCATGGGGTTTACTTTTAAACATTCGCCGCCCAATCTGAACTAAAGTTACCCAGCACTTTGTTTGCCTGCAAAGCGACCTCCAGAGAGCGTGCAACAGGCACATAATATGCAAATATTATGCAATTAGCTTAACCTCAACTCAGTCGATCTCCAAAGCTTGGTGATATTGATGGAATATGGAATCCCCATCTTCCAACTTTTACACAATTTCCCAGTGGGAAATATCGCTTAGGAAATTCCCATTGGTCACAACCCCGCCCGCATTCAGAACAAACCATGCTCCCCGCCTTATAATCTACAATCTATGATTGTACATGATAATTTTTGCATTGTACATTTTACCTTTGGTCGTTGTACAGTTTCGTTTTGGGCTAGGGCTGTCTCATCGAATATCGTGATTTCAAATGTATCAAACATCAAACAATTAGATACAATTTAGCCTTGGCTACAATGCTACAATAATTAGTTGCCAGAAAATTGGAATTTATTGACAAAATTGTGCGTTCTTGCTAAATATACATATTATGAAGAATCTTGAGCAGTTATACGTTTGGATAATATAAAATAATCACTCCGTTCTTTCTTCGATGGATTCGTAATATCAATTTTGTACCTGTAAACACAATTTCATAAAAATTCAAAGCATTTAGCATACCACATACATACTCTACTTGATTTAGCTGACACTTGAAATATCACGGATTCTCATTATTTATGTCGTACATCGTACATCTTTCGTAGAATTATTCAGGTTCCAATGGTATACCACTATACCACTCTAAAATTGGATGGCACTGATGATGGTGAGTCACCTATATGCCTTAAAATAGTCAACATAATATGACAGACAACTAAACAAAAAGTTGCTATTTCCATTATTATTTTATAGAAACAACGACAAACCGAAGTATCAAACAAAACAAGAAAAGTGAAAGAGACAAAAGGCACATTTAATCGGCACAAGTAAATTAGGCTGATTGTGAGTTTCTCCCTTTCCTCCTACCAAGCAAAGTTTATCCTCAATCTTAATTCCTCTACGATTTGTCATTTGCCACTATCGAAACAGATTCTACTTTCATCTATCGGAATTTTAGAGAAAATTTTTTTTTTGGAGTTTTGTAAAGAGTGCATTTATGTCAAACAGTTTTGTATGAAAACAAGTTAACGCATGGGATCCGTTGATCAATAGAAATTTTATAAATTATATAGTAACCATACAGGCTTGGAGAATCACAATCACTTGTGGCATAATATTCGAGATTTCGTACCATAACTAGTGCTATTACCCAATTTTTGAGAAAAATGCTTTAGCTCTTGGATTGTGTTTGAACACAGTAAGTACAATAAGAGGAATATTTGCTTTTTGAGCAACGTTTTCTAAAGTTTCCATGATGTGCTTTCCCAAGCCAATTGCCCTTACAGATGATTCCAACTGGATTTCGTAGCTGCAAGGCACACAAACCACAAATATATTACGAATTTAATTGGGCATTAAAAATAATTGAGTAGTAAAGGGGTAGGTAACGATTTGATGAAAAATCAACATTTCTATTTCCACTCTTGAAAATTAACAAATTTCATCCACACAATCATATTATAATGAAGTAAAACTAATACCAATAAAGAACTTGACGACCATAGTCCATATCGAATTGAAAATGCGAAAAGGCCAGTGGGACATCGTTAATAAATGCTATCAAATATCTGGAATTTAAATCTGTCATTTCCACTTTTTTGTCCTCTGCGTCCCACCCACCTTGGCTTTTTTCATACCTATGATATGAAATTAGAACAATAAAATTCAAAAAGGTGTACAATACAAATTAAACTAACTTAATTTTGCATCGTTTTGCTAGTTTTCAATCTTTGAGTCTTACATATCTTTCATATTCCTTTCCATTAGGTCCAACATCCAAGTTAAAATTGTAGGAGGTACATCCTTGACCTTGTAATGACGAACATAACCTGTTGTTTCGTTTTTGCATCTAAACACTTGGAATGATTCAACCATTGATAGAGGATTTTCCTGCATTCCAATTAATATACATTAACAAAAATGGAATCATCATCAATATTCTGTATTTGAACAGTAAGTAGTAAGTGCCCAAGTGCAGTCGTTCGTTTACTACAGTTCGGACACTATTCTATACATTCAATTACTTTAATGATTTACTGTTGACTGTTGACTGTGGTAGGTTAATCCACATTTTTCAAATGCTTCATTCAATAGATTTATTAGTCAAAACGTTTTGTAATGTAAACCAAACCCACATTAACTTACCAAACGGTGCGCTGCAAGTATTGCTTTTCCAATGATCTCTGAAGTTCCGTCATCGGATTCACCTTCAATTAAACGATTTTGCACGTGAGACATTTTAACTGTATTTGTGTCTAATGTAATACTGACACCCTGTCTGTTGAAATTTCAAGTTGTAACCAGAAACTAATTTTAACATTAAACTAATGCGAACATTAAACTATTTCAACGAAAAATTAACTTATTCGGGACAAATAATTATCGAATAAAACGATTAGAACAAGAACAACAGTCAACAGACTGAAGCTCAACGGAGAATTTTTGGTTTGCATGCACAGATTCCCGCGTAAAACAACTTAAGGCAAATACTCCAAAACGCCCCTATTGCAAAAATTGTTTTCAAGTGAATTAAAATGAAACCTTGGACTGTGTATGCTTCTGAGTTTTTGACTGTTTACAAGCTAAATATTTACATTTTTTCCCATTGTTGCACTTGCCATCAAATCCTTATAATTAGGTTATAGCTTTAGCCTTTCAAACAAATTGTTTTCTCTGTAGATCAGCGTTCAGCGCATCTCCGTATCTTTTACATCTGCCGAGGCAGGAAAAAATGGCGAATCAATCAAATGATTACGACGGTACGGTGTTCCCATATTTCCGAAATTTTTGGAGTCGACCGGCAACTACGCGCTTATCAGTCCAAAAATTTAATTTTGAACTGCATGATGCCCATACGTATTTAAATTATGTTTGTACGAATGTATTCTCATTGAACATGTCCACCTTGCCCTCTTAACATACTTAGATATATTCAGATTTGAGACCAAAAATAATAGCTTAATAATCCTTAAATATGAACCCACCCATTTTACGACGGCGCCTCGACAAAGCGATGTAACCAAAAACACGAATGATGTAATAGCTTTACTCATCAAATAAAATAATGTAAATATTACTTTTTGTTACAGTAGAACCAGCTTGAAAACAATGCTCTAAGATGTAATGGCATCAATCCATTCGATAGATTTACAAACGGTGAATACTACTAACTTTCCCATTAAGCGCGTTCGATTGAGTGTACAGTCATACAGTGTACACACTTGAAATATTAAGTAGGACTAGAAAAAATCTTTATCTACAAGTTATTTAGGAAAAATTTCAAATCTGTAGATTTAAAAATGCCCAAGTTATGCAATCCAGAAGAGAGAATCCATAAATTATAGTTTCCGGAGAAGGATTGGCGCCAAACACTAGGGGAAAGCGGATTCAGCCTATTCTAGATATAAACATAGCAACTTTCAATGAATGCAAAAATTGAAACCATAGAGTAGCCAAGTGATTTGAGCTCTCAGCACTACCAACCCCTCAATCTGTCTGAAGTGGGGAGGGGGTCTACACAGGGAATTTCCACAGCAAGAATGGGGTTTTAAAATGCTTCAACATGTTTCCACACAATGTTAACATGGTTAATACTTAATTATGACTAGTTTGGGAGAGTTTACATTTTCCATATTTTTAGTGGAAACTTTTAGGATTTTCAAAGACCCATACAGAGCCTTGATATTAAATCCTTTGGGCATCCAATTTGATACACAAAAGCAAGATACTTATATATATGCGCAAAGGAAACTTACATGTATCTCTTTTTCGTGCATTGGGAAACTATATTTATACGGATTCCTCCCCTTCCGCAGTTTAAAACTACAGATTTGAAATTTATAAATAACTAACTTGTAAAGGGTTCTTCTGGGCCTACTGAAAATTTCAAGTGTGTACAGTGTGCACACAATCTAACGAGCTTTATTCTAAAATAAAAAAGCAGAAGTGATCACCTTTTGTACTCTCCAATACGCGCATATGTGTATTGCACAAAATTAAACCACAAATGCATGTAATTATAACCTCGGTTTTAGTTTATTGAAACATTCAAATTTACTACAGCAAACACAATTACATAACTGATGAGTTTATTAGCTGCATTTTATTTGTATTACCTAGAAATTATTATCTATAATTTCATTTTACACCTGCTTTTGCGACACCGTTCTGAAATCAATTACACATAATGTATAATAATTACACTTCTACACATCAGTCAAGCACTCCAACCAGTGCATCCTAACTTCACTAAATGTACACCGTAAAACTAACGGTTTAAAAGGCTGGCTACCATTTTCATAAGGCACCAGTGTTGTATAGCTGTACCAGAGCGATTTTTGTGATACGTTGGCGGAATACTTTGTTTACTCATATTGTTGTATAATTGCTATGATATGAGACAATTAGCTACACTTGTATAGTAGTCTTCTTGTATTGATACTTAACACTAATAGAGCTTGAATTCAAGACAGTCTCCAAAAAAAGGTGGCTAAATCATTTCATTTGACGAATTAATTTTAAGGAATTTGGTGTTTTCGTGAAAACCTTCTCTGAGGAATTCAAAGTAACGTATAAAAAACTTCAAGAAAATCTGTAAAGCCGTTGCGAAGAAAATCAGCCCTTTCAAACTTAAAGATCCCCGCCCCACCCAGAAGGAAATCTTTGGGGAAAAATCCCTTAAAATTATTTCATTCTTTTAGATTTCCTTTAAGCTAAAATTACGACAAATATTTAACCTTTTTATTCTGTGGGGGCTGTCTCAAATTTAGGCATAGGTCCTATCAAAGTAGTTATTGCTTCTTTTGGCCAATTATATTTAGGAATGACGTCAAAAAAAGTAAATACTATACTGCGAGGTAGCTTATAATACATCTAATTAACGCTGTAAGCGATTTACCTCGTTATGTACACCTTTATTATATGGTTTGCATAATAATTAATATAATTACAAATAAGAAACATGCGAATACTGTCTTAAACAAGAAAGAACTAAAATCAACATAAAGTGGGAAATGAACTATTTACTAACTGGAGTTAGTGAATTAAGTGTAGTATTGCTCTTTCCAATAAAATCACAGTGGAACCACAAGGTATTGTCAACTCGTCACGATTTGAAGGAATGTATACGAATACTAAAAGCAAATACCTTAAAAATAATAACAACCCATTCCAACTTCAAATAATTTTGGACCATATTTCGTTGTTTGATATTTCAGCATGTTTCCAACAGAAAATTCATCCAAGCCCATGATCCTCAAAGAAGCCTCCCTGAGGCGTTTCCTCCTGTAAAATAATACAATGATAAAGAATGAAATGAATTATACCTGTTAGCATAGTGTGCACGTGACTAAATTACAGATGAGATGTTATAGTACACCCTGAGGTGTTTCCTCCTGTAAAATAATACAATGATAAAGAATGAAATGAATTATACCTGTTAGCATAGTGTGCACGTGACTAAATTACAGATGAGATGTTATAGTACTTTACCAATTACCATCTAAATTGTCTGAACAAACAAGACTGAAATTACCTTACCTCTCATTAACATAAAAACACTCTAGATGTGAAATCGTCAGATTTAAGACTCATACAGTACAAGTCGACCATTATGTTAATAATATTTCACAATGAATTGCAATGATTGCGTGAAAGACGTGAGATGTAAAGCTGAGGACGCTTTATTCAAACATTCATATTTAAATCCAAAACGTTAATGTTATTAAAAATAACAATCAAATTAAAAACACACAATAAACAGCCAATGGTTCAAGTGAAAGTGTTACGCTAATAAGTACTATGATAATGATAATATAATAATAATTGCCAGGTGCGTATGAGAACACATCATTTTTGGCCAAATTGGTTATCGTGAGATTCGGAGTGGAATGAAGTCAGACAATGAGAATCAATGGTGAAGTGTTAGATGAGCCCATGCTCTCGTAAGATTGAGTCCATCATCTCATCCTATACCCATAGACAACAAGGAAATGAGAAAAGTAGACAGAAGTAAAGTTTACAAATATGTAAATCGGAAACTTTTGATTTAAAAACAGCACATAGCACATTAGCCAGCGGGATCTTACAGCATTAATATTTTTCTTTAAAAAATAGTGAACTTATATCATTTAAATGTCTTTTGAATTAAAAATACATTTCATTCATTCTCACAGATAGGACCGTAGCATGCAGCTGATTCATGATTCATGATGCATCCCATCAAAAGCCAATTATTAGTAAGAACGTATGATAAATACATAATGATAAATTCAGTCAATAACTGGCATGCGTTTCAAAATCCAATTGTCCCACAATCCACTCCGAAGCCCGAACTCTAGTCAGAAAGTTAGATTATCGAGATATTGAATAGTAGTATTATCACAGTTAATACTAGTAATTAGTGACTATTATTTTCCAAATCATGCAGCTGTTTAGTGTGAATAATTAACAATTATTAGTGTATTGAATAGTGAATAGACAGATTGTGGCTGTAGGTAAATAAAATGATAAGCTGCACTCTGTGAGACTCAAAAGGTACAATTTGTTTACATACAAATTGTGCTCTAAGTGTACAAAAATAGGTTAGAGTTAGGATACGGATACATCCTGATCTAACGACAATAAATCTGATATAAGTTGTGACAAGTTTATACTGTTACACAACCTTCTGTAATTATTACATATTCTGCTTTAAAACTATTCTTTTTATATTATCATAGAAAGGTTCCTAATTTTGGCATTATTACTATTATACTAATAACTAACTCAGGTGCATTTCTTGTGCTCAGCACTAGCCTGCATAATTCCTACACAGACTTTCACAGCAACTACATGTTACTAGTATCAGTATCTTTCCTATTAAAAGCTTGCCTGTCTGGAGCGCTAAGGTGCATTTTTACATTGTATGTAAG
>JABASC010005516.1:0-10097 GCA_019776185.1 Plutomurus gul
GACCGTAGACTTCGTAAGCCTTACACTAGAAATACACTTACATATAAAATAATGAGAACATTAAGCTGGATTCCTACTGGGCAATGAGTACTTAAGTTTCCTGCGGTAAAATAGTAAAGAGTTGCTTTTCAACTGACCATTCAACTGAACTCCAGTGTTTATTTTCTCTATAGAGAAGAAACATTTGTACGACCATTTCATTTCTTACCAATAATACAGAGAATACAATTGTCTTTGTAGATGTAAACGTTTCGCTAATTTTTGGATAAGAAATTTTTATGTACACATTAAATTAAGAAGGAAATATTTGTTTTACCTAATTATAAGTAAGTAGGTGGATAAAATTCAGAGCGACCATATTTGCCACGTGCATAGTGTGCTGGTGGAATGGCTGTGACGCGTGTAAAAAACCGAATCTCATCATCGGACGCTCGGAGAGAGAGAGAAAAAAAAATCCGTGTGCCTATCAACTTAATAATATCGTGCGAATCGACTCATCATCAAGTCTCAAGTCTCTGGGAAACGTTTCAAAAAGCTGTAAGCAATACAAGCACTGGAGTGACTGGAGTAACTGGATATTACATTAAGGAGCGTAAATTACATCGTTTCAACTCCGAATAAGAAGAGCCAGACTGAAACGTGTCTGTCAATAGTCACAGAGCCAACTCTGCTCACCATCAACTTCTTGTCGGCATCGGCATCTTTCTTTTGACATGGAGCAACACAATAACTGATAGTGAGCTCACATCACAACTCATTGTTAGTACTCACACTCGCAAAGACTCGATTTCCTTCCAAAATGCTTTTTTGTCCAAACTTCTTCCTCACAATGAAACCTTTCTCATGCATATTTCAAAAAAACTTTTTATGAATTTAAACAATTACGATTTTTATAAAACAGTTATTAAATATTGTAAGATAAAGTTTGAGCTAGATAAATTAACGTTAAAATATTTTGATACTAAAATCATTGGCTGTTTCAAAATTTTCACTTAAATTAAGAATGTACTTTTCTAAAGTTACACCCGAAAGGGTTGCACTATTAGGACGCATTCACTACTACAAAACCATTTGCATACACGACTTCTGCTGAAAAAGTATCGTTTGCATTTACGTAAGAATGAAGGATTGTATGTAGGTAAGGAGAAGTGAATGAGTGAATATGACTATTTGATGAGAGATGATGGATGACAGTTTCATGTCTTTAATCTTAAATTTTTTACTCTGTACAGTCTTATCATCACTTGCAGCTGTTAAAACATTAGACAACATAAAACATTACCAAACTACCTACAGAGCTCTGATTGTTGGATTTTTTTTTGCATTTTTCTACGGGCAGAGAAACTGAAATACCTATCTAAACAAATACCCTTAGAGGGATTCTTACACTTGGCACTAATAATGAAGGCTGTGATATATATAATAATATATGCTCATTTAACCTTTGTCTGACTCCTTTTGTTTCACTTTTCAAAAGTAGCGTTCTCTTATAACTCACATACAATAAATACGAAGCAGGAGGTTCTCTGTGCTCGCTTTATGTACCTCTTTGCACTGTGGCTCCTTTTATATTTTGTCGGACACGTTTGGCTTGTGTCTAAAAAATGTAAAGACGCCCGCCCATTAGTTTAGCCTCCCAATTGTCTTCTCGTGGATGTGCATGGGAGTTTAATGTCACTTTGAAGTTCGCCAGCCAACACAGCCTTTCATACAAACTCTGCTTCTACTTTTATTCAAATCCAAGTCAAGGTTTATATAAAAAGATAAATTATGCATGCAATTATATTTTGTGAACAAACATAAATAAAATTGTACGAGCTGCATGCGGCTATTGCAGGTTTTGTTTTGGGAAGTGCTTCGTACTTCGTACTAACATAAATACATGGTTATAAATTGTACGTGAACGAGAATAAAAAATATAATAGTGCATGCAGCTAAACAGTTAATGCACCTGGTAGACGCATTTCCTTTGCTGTTCCGACTCTCCCGCAGATAGATTTTTTTTATACAGGAATGCAGGTTTGACACAATTCTCGCAACACGAAAAATATTTAAGGAGTCGTTCAAATACCATGAAAGTAAAGATTAGTATTTCAAAAATTTCTTTGAAATACTATTGCAGTTTGCTGAAACCCTTATAATGATATTGATTTCAATTGTTATAGCAAATTAGTCAATTAATTAAAATCCAGTAATTGACACTTGGCCCATGGATTAAAAGGAAATGTGGGAATACTCAATGGATGACATTGAAATGTTGAAATGTTTTGGTGGCATTACGATTAGGTTGTTTGTGTGGGACCATTTGTGTGTAACCTAATCTCTAAGGAATTCATTCAATTTTCTGCACTACCTTCTTCTTTAAAATGTTACAATTACTATTGACAAAGTAGATCACAGGTATTCTTTTGTATTCCAGCGCTAATTGTATTTTTATTTTTTATTCTGTGCAAAATAAACAAATAGGACGGACGATTGAAAATACAAATACGAATAAGGAAAAAGAAATGTTTCATAATACGGAAGCGGACTCTATTTTCTATTCTACAGATAAAGGGCAATCATAATAAATAATACAAAGAATTTACAAATTAGAATCTAAGAACTAATTCTGTTCATAATGTAACTTTACAAATTAGCTGTACTTAAGTCTAAACAGTAGCTACCACATAATTCAACACTAATTTATTGTGTAAGAACTACTTAAATACACTATAAATTGGATTTTAACCACCTGATGATTATTTACACAAAGCTACCTTAGATAATGCGAGTATTCACTTAAATACGGTTTTGTAAAGGTGAGAGCGAGTGAATAAGAAACTGCAGTTGCACATTGTTTTCGCACTATGGGCAGATTGAGAGAAAGATAATTTTGTTCGTTACGTGTGTTTCGAGCCGACTCCCTATTAATAACAAAGATTCAAGGCTTCTACCTTAAATCAAAGTTTACTACATACTTATACATAAGTACAATTAGTATTGTTTCCCATTGGATAGGATATGTATTGCAGTTTCTCTGCTCGGTGTTAGTTTCTTGTGTAAAACGAACTTTGGCTACTAAAAAAATGGTTGGGTTGAAAAGGTAAATGAATGCTCATACAATTAGGTGTCGGTTCAAAGAGAACGATTAATAAGGAACTAAAACGATAATGATTGCATTATATTATTACTTACTCCCATGCAGTCTAAACACACAATCTTCGCAATCAGACGCCAGTAGATGAGATCGCATCGTGTCTCACTAATCTTTTACGACCATAGCAACCAATTTTTCCATAGCAAATTAGCCATGAACAAATACAGCGAGCGAGAGTGTGACTTCTGTGGCCATTCAGCTCTCAGTCTGTCTATCATGTATAATGCTAATGAGCAAGTTTTGCAAAATACTTGCACTCAATAATAAATAATATAATGAGAATGCACACTGGGAGTAGTTGTATAGGCGAACCACAGTGCAGAGGTGTAATTAAAGAAAAAGGAAATCTTTTCGCAGTGAAATGATAAGAAGTTTAACTTCTTCATTAATGCTTACACTCAATATACGAATTGTACGATATGAAGTTGCTAAAACTAGTTTAATGAAAAAAGTTTGCTGCCAATAATTACCAAAAGCGGAATTTTGTTACATGTTATAATATAACAACTACGGTTATTCCTCTCTTCCTGGCTGCCTCCACTTTTCCTACTTATTTACTGAAGGAATCGAGAATGTGCATTACATTATTAAAAGTTTTTAATATGGTTTATCAGCTTACAATTTTGTTTTATTCTTCTATTGTTGGAGATTCATTTTGTTACGTAATTATCAATCTGCTGCTATGCCGTGCGGGAATAAAAAAAAATGAAACGAGACGACCAGTCATTACGATTATGATGAGAGGTTGAAAGTGTCAGTGAATTGAATCAGACGATGAATGAGAGGAAGCTCTCTGCACTTTTACAAAAGTGTGCGATCCTGCGATCACACACACTTTTTATATTGTTGGCTATGGTCGTCACATTCATAACTTCCTTTGTAACTTCATGAATATTAATTAGAGCAATAAAGTTTGCGAGTTTATGTGGTTTCCGTGTCTGCGGAAGAAAAGAGTTACTACTAGAAGTACAGAAACATGTGAGACTCGATATTAATATGTATTCCTGTTATACTTAATAATGCATGTGAAGATAATTGTGTTGTTATCATGAAATACCACCTCAAAGATATTCGACACTATATAATAGCATATATTATAACGTATAGAGATCTAGATGCTACATGCTGTGCTGTTACATGGTGGTGTTCTCACAGATTCATAAAATCAAGACGACCAGTCGTCCTACTACGAATCGTATGTAGAATGGTGCGCGGCTTTTACCAACGATATTATGAATGGGAGGAAATACAATAATTTACATAACTAACTACTATAATGATAACTGGGTTTGTGATGTGAGCAAGGAGTTTATATACAGATATTATTGTAGATAGCACAGGGTAAATAATAATAATTGTAATAATATACTTTGTGCGCACTGGTATAATGGTGGCCAGTCGCTTTGTATATTTAAATGAGAGTAGTGTAATTTAAATTAGAATGATTGTGAGCGCACTGTTGGATAGAGAGGAGACTATTGTTATGTTAATGCTATAATATGATACTTTGAAATGCTGTGGGTACGTGTTACGCTCCGAGCTCTTTCTTTCAACCTGCTCTCCCACTACTACTATAATAATAATTATATAATCAAATATTACTTGAAAATCTGCATAAAATTTATGAAAAAATGGCTGTAGGATTCCTACAATATTGTGCACGGTGTAAGGTGTGGTAGTGGTGCACGCACTACAAAATGTGTCTTTGGAGTAGTAAATTTTGTAGGAAAAGCCACTGTACCTATAATATTCTGAAGTAGGTACCTAAATGCATGTACTTGCGTTACTTAAATGTTCGATTTGTAGGAAAGAGGCTGAAGTAGCATGTCCTATTCATGTTGGCCACATTTTCCGAGTAGTTAGATTATCGGTTGTGAGTGCTAATAATCGTGATTGATGGAAAACATCGAATCTGGCAAATTTTCGCCAGAATTTGCATGTCTATTCTGTTAGAGAATCAAAGAATGTTACTGCTTCCTTTTTGACGAAGTGGGTGCAAAGTGCAGAGCAGTAGAGCATTGGACGGTCGTTTTACTTGCTCGAAGACAGAATTTATGAGCGATGATGAATGAGTGGTGCGTTGAAATCGAAACGCATTATCAGTATTGCATGCAGCTGCACACTTTAATTTGATGAGGAAGCATAAAATGTGTACAAAAATGCAAATGTATCGTAAAAGTAAATTTAACTTTGATTGTTTAACACCTTTTTTCATTGAATCGCAATTACACATATGTAGACACGCTTACGTATCACATTAAATTTAAACGTGAAATTTGCAGAAAAACGACTTTTTAATTAATGAAAACATTTTGCAACATATTGATTGCTATGAAATCTGAAATGTCTGAAGGCAGAAAGAGCCCTAAGATAATGCTGAGGTGCACTACACAACTGTGAGTGTGAATTATTAAACAGGCAACAATCATTGATAAATGATGACCAAAAAGGGTTATATATTTAAAATAACGAATATTGCACCAACATTATGTTCTTAATATATCTTAAATATGTGTACATCGATAATTAATTATTTCTTGATATTTACTTTATTTCTGTTCCATATTATTATTTGTATGTATGTCTTCATACATTTTTGTATTTCTAAATTGCAGTTGTGTGTCTAATACTAAAATTATGTTTCTACATATTTTATTTTAGAGTGACCAGGTGTCGACTCCTGAGTCCTCTCGAGCGTTGGACGCATTTTCAGATTCAGATACTGATTAATTCAAAGATCTGTATGACCTTCGTTGATTTAAGTTCTGGATTAAGCAGACTCCATTATTGATGTCTAATGGTGAATTAATTGGGTCAATAGAAATGCCTTCTTATCTAAGTGCTTAATGAACGCTAATGCTGCTAACTAACCATGAACAAAGGATGTATTTTAGAAGTCGTATTCACGCTGCGACACCTGGCAGTGTGCGCCGGTGGTTATTCTCGAAAAATATCAGAGGGCGGATATTGGATTACATCATTTACATCATTAAGGATTGTCGCTTTCTTCTGTGAGCTATTTCAAGATTTGATCTGTACTATACGATAAAAACTGCTCTGAATCGATGTCAGTATACTCACATTACATTGGGCACAAGAATGCACGTGGACAATGGAAATTCGAAACAATAGGTGTCAAAAGGCTCAATATCGATTAGACACTCTTTTAGCTCACAAACTTATGCTCTTGGTGAACTACATCTCGAACAGCAAAAAGGTATAAAGCATTTGCGCAAACATGAAGCGACATATTGGAAGACTAGCAAGAACAACGACGAAGAAATCAGATTTTATTGTACTGAAAAGTCAAACTAGATTTCTAAAAATCACTGCTTTAATTTAAAAAATAAACAGTTATTTGCAAACGATATTTTATGAAAAATTGTAAACTACACCGCAAGATTAATGCACAAAGGCATAAGAAATTTCAATTTTCTCATCAAAAAGACACATTTCTTGCATCTTGTTTTGCTTATCCTCAATAACCACAAGAGAAACAGATAATGTAAAGATGTTGCCAATTCCCATTTTTCAAGTGTTGAAGTTTTTGACTTTTATGCCTAATTTTTCATTATCCCAATTTCATGTGTCACTAAATAAGTTTGCTACTTCATCCACCTTATTACCGTATTTGTATGCTGGCCTACTCCGCTCTGCTCTGTAAATGTTGTTCACAATTTGGTCGAACATCCCCTCACATGTCCCTGCAGCACACACAGCCAAGTAATAAAGTACAAGACAGAAACGATGCTATCGATCATGTCTTCTAATTAAATTTAAGGTACACAAAGAGCAACGTCGTACCTTTCACCGCTTGCTTGTCTTTCTTTCGTGTGCGTCAGAATAAAATTCAACTGAACTTCACTTACTACTACACATAAGTATTAGCAAACAAAAAGTAAGTAGGTAGGTACTCTCTGTACACACAGTATCTTATTAACAGTCTCATTATTTGCCAAACTTAAACAAAACTTACATACACATAGCGAATGCAAATTTATTTCACCAAAAGTAAGCACCCAGATACCAAGAACTGTCAATGGATTTCCTGCATTTTGAAACAAAACCGTTTACGTTCATCCTCATTGCAAATGTAAACGGGGTATAACGCAATGCCGACAATCCATATACTTCGAGTCCATACTTTTACTACTAACTACCTTAGAGTCACAAAAACAGTCAGGCTCAATTATATCGCAATTACGAAACGAGATGACAAAAAGGAGTTGTAAATGAAAAGTGTAATAGTTTCTTGCGTGCTCACCAAATACAAGAAATGATTCTATTTTACTGTGCAGCAAATGTAAATACTACAAGCATCTATTAAATATCACATGATACAAAGCACAAGTACACACTTTCTTTGATGAATCGTTTATTCGTACCTACCGTCCTCTGGCTGGCTGTCCGCATTATGTCATCTAACTTGTGTCTATATACTTACCATCATAGGGAAAGTGAGATGACATGACAGTGACAGAGCAGAATGAATAACGCTTTTCAGATTTCCTCTGCAATGCCTACATAGCATCCTTTAAAATTGTTTAGTGGGAAATTACATGCCGCGCATGCAAGTGTATAGACTGTCACCCCAGTGGAAAGTAATTGCTGGATGACTAACAAAACGTTGCAGATTGAAAGAGAGCGTGCATATACCTGTCTCAATGTAAGTAAGTCAACATATTGGTCATTCTTAATTAAACGTGTTGGGATGCGCAGAAAGAGAAACATAACATTCAATTACACAACTGCAGTCTTATAAAATACTTATAAAGTCAATAGGTGCTCTGTTAATGCCAACACACTATATAAAGTAATCGTATAGGAATGTATGTACATCAGATGGTAAACAATTTTCTGTGTGTGGTGGTTAGTGGTTAAGAAAGGAAGAAAGAAAGATTGTGGAACGAACTTTTTAAGTCTTCATTCCAAGATGGGGAGGCGAGTAATATCTTTTGACTGCCAGTGCCAATAAGCTAAACCTACTAATCTGCTCCTATCATCGTTTTTAGAATGGATGTCATGGGAGTTTTCCTTAATTATCAATTATCATGCGAACTTATTCTGCTCGTAGAAAAAAGATCGAGTTTGTATAATAACGTGTAAACTATAGATACGCTATCTATCTAAGATATGACTATGACTTTTATCAGGTATGTCATAAATGCAGTCACCCGGAGATAATCTATTGGATATACTGCTTAATGGTTGTAGAGTTGGCACTAACACGTTTAAAAACAAATAATAATGTTCATATGATAGGCACTAAAAGAGTTGCTTATTGTTTACTGTTGCATATAGTGAATGCTCTCGATTTAGAGCCCGTCAATCACGAATTCTCTGCACTTCACTTTTCACTAAATGACAATTAATAGGATTTTGAATGCTCTTGCGGATTTGGTGGGTGGAAATATAGTTTCCTTTCATTTGTCGCTACAGATTCAGATAAGGACATTGGCAGTGCTTTGCGTGTCACGTCACGTACAAGATATTCACACCTATCAATCAATCCATTACAAGCTACAACACTATACTGTAGGTTGGTTGGATGATGTTGTAATCAAAGACACGATATTAAGTAGGTATTTGTAGTGGTAATTTTATCGTGTCATCGACCCTCTCGTACTTAAAGTATGCCCAAACTCAAATGCAAGTGCGTTGATGCTATAATACAGGGAAAGTAGTTTCAGGTAAAGCAAAGTCAAAAGCAGCTAGTAAATGAATGATAAACTACAGGGGGTTACGTTTGTTATTGTTATTACTTAATTGTTACAAATAGCTTTAAAGTAAAAGATAGCTGTTATTTTAAATCTACATTGGTTTTATTCAGGTTATTACAAAGTTTTGAATTGGCTGAATTAATTGTAATAAAACTTTTTAAGATATTTCAAATATGAACTGTCCTCATGCATAAAGAATTGAGTAGACCAAAATTACCTCAAGGTCACTTGGGTTTGACATCTTGTAACATAATTCCACATTTCTGTGGGGGTTGAAAGATAACCTGACATTACTTTTATGCATATTAAATTAAATATGCTTAAGTAAATTATTAAGAGCCGCCGATATTGTATTTGCCTTTAAATTGCAAATTTTGAGGTCTAAAATTCTTGCTCATTATAAGATTTGTTAGAATTTATTCAGTTGCATATTAGGTGCACATGTAGACGGTAGGACTTGGAAAACAAACAATTTCAGCACCTTAATGATAATTGGAGTATTTAGCATGAATTAGTATAAGTTAGCGATTTGTAAACTAGTAAGAGCTAAGCAGAAATACACATGAACACGAGTTTAGTTGCTATTCAGCTTTGCGTTAGAGAACCAAAATATTTTCGTAGCAGTCGCAAAGACTTGAAATGCACTTTTTAGAAACTCCTACATTGACCGATCGAGAACGAAGCCCTTCCCAGCAAAATTTTGTGATCGAGGAATACCAAGGAAGTGATAACGGTAGTGTGAAGGATTCCACATCAAGTATTAGGTTATTTTTGAAACATAAATAAGTTCCAAAGTAATATTCATGTTGAATAAAACATTCTAACCAAAAAAAAATCTTCTCGTTTGTTTCAGCCATTATTTTTCCTTAAGATGTGCCAAAAGGACGATAGGTGTTTTATTAATTATTATCATATTGCTGTCAACGTGCCTTGGAGTGGTCGGTTACCTCTACGATAGAACATTCCGTAAGACTAAAATGTAGTGAATATTAGAATGCACAACTGCTTAATATGTTTTATCTAGAATTACTTACTAAATTCTTTTCATAAAATTTAAAAATAGCACCTTTTGAAATATGCAAGACAAAAGAGTGCACACGCACTGCAACATTATTTTTGCGAACAATGGATGAAACGGTGGACCCGTGTGAAGATTTTCATAAATTCGCGTGTGGCAATTGGATCAGTGACACTGCGGCAGTGGCTTCTGTACCCCTATACGACCATACCACTATCAT
>JABASC010005517.1:0-10095 GCA_019776185.1 Plutomurus gul
TTGAATGGGCACTATAAAAAGTTACATAATCATTATTAAAAACATCAAAATTGTGCTTTTCACGGGGAAATGTTTGGCTTAATGGAGCTTCAGCTTGGGTACTACGTATTAACAGTCACTACATTCGTTGAATAATTAGGGATTTCTTTCTATACCCTTCTTGCTGATATTATAGATAAATAGTCTCTAGTGTATGAATTGATTGGGACTGACTCGAGGGTCTTGGGTGGTAAATTGAAAATTATTTTTCAAGCTTTCACTTGTCTAAAGATCACGGTGGCCAGAGGCATATCCAGAATTGACACTTGATAGGGGCAATGGGAGCACAATCTATCTTCCTCATGTTGATTTAGCTCCTCCCACTTTTGTCTTTCAAAACGTTCCTATTTTAATCGGCAAAATTTGAGGTGGGGAGGGTACAGGACCCCCTAAATACGCTCCTGATGGTGGCTTAGTCCTCAGCATCTTCAGTTCTACTTTTTTTTAAATATCACGTAATGCCCAAGGTAAATTGGCAAAGAAATCCTTTTATTGATTCAAGTAAGTCGTAGGAATGAATGAAGAATGTATGATTAAAGAATAGAAGCTGAAAAATGAGTACTTTCTATGCTAAAGTTCAATGTCAGCTTTTCCAAGCGAGCATTTATTTCAAAGAAATCTCAGGCATTTGCATTTAATGAACTGAGCAACATAATTAAATTATGACAGCAATTCAATTTAAATAAGAATGCAGAAGGAAAAACGAATGCCGAAAAAAGTGCTTCTGTTTAAGTAACTGTTTATTGATACTAATTCCGAGGATGATGTAATGCAACGCATAAGATGTTAAGTATATCAATTCTCAATTCTGTATTATTGACGATTACACAGAAAATTCGTCAGAGTTGTATATAAAGACGTAATATTTTAATTAAATAATCGAATGAGTTAGCGTACAATTGTTGATATATTCCAAAACACAACTTGATGTATCATTAAAAATAACGTGTGTTTATGTGTATACATTGTGTCGAAATTATGCTGGACAATCATAATTTGGACACACTGTAATTATAGAATACAAATTCAAGGTGACATAAATTATTACTGCAAATAAACTCATTTTTAAATAATAATTAAAATCTGTGTTTCAAATACGAACGCTCTTTTGGCTAAACATTAAATATATATTTTGAAACATTTAGAATAAAATATTCTTAGAAATCTAGATTAATAATGTTAGTAATTAGTCTAACCAGTCAAGTTGTTGATTGTAATTAGTAAGTTTTTTACAATTTAATGGAGTTTTTGCAGACTTACTAATATTGTTCATGTTGCTCTTTTGTCCGGCGAACCATGAATGAGCAACAGTGAAGGAGATCGTTCCGATTTAATGGGAAATCATATGCATTTGAATATATTCTACTAATGTAACTTACTAACTACACAATTTATTATTGTAACTAAATACAGCGTTAAATAATGTTTTAAAATTTCTACACTTGAATCTCAGACTTTTCGGTTCAATTTAATTTTACGTTGTATATATTTTTCATTTTTACTTTAATTTCATGTTTAATCGTACAAGTAGATTAAAATTCCAAATTAAATATGGCATTACAATTCAAGTCTTTCAATTAAATTTGCTGTACTTCCAACAGTTTAATTAACTTGTCAGTGAAATGAAAATGAAAAAATAGTTAGCAGTTTGCCTGCAGATGCCTTCAGTTGGATTTTGGATTTTGGAGAAGAAATCTAGCAGCAATTATTCGTTTCGTTTAAAATAATTTCTCATTAAAAGACAAGTCTTTGATATTATACATACGTGTACGTTCCTAAGCCACCATGAGCTGTTAATTGGACCATAGTATTCAGATAGCATACAAAACGCTGTTTAAGTCTATTCAGTTAATTTCCCAAGGTTTGTTTACAAGAAATTTTCTTATTTAACTAATTACATCTAAGCAGAAAACGCATTATGTTATATTTCTCTAAAATTATACTAGCTACTATTTACAGTCGATGTACACAGTTTATTTACAATGATGAATTTTTAATTCGTTAATTATTCATAATAATAATAGCTCACATCACAGTTTAATTGTATTCCTCTTATGGTATACAATACATTCTAAATAGCACACTATCTGTGCAAATGCTTGTAATATTTCTATATAATATGTAATACATATCACCGAATTAATTAGATTGACTTTAATTTTTACTATACTTTGGCCATTGTCACTACATTCTCCAGTCAGAAATGCAAGAGAAACTTATTTCTTGAATGTTATTATTTTAATTTAACAATTACAAAAACTATTTAACTTGCAGTTATACATATACACAATATATTATACGCATATAATTACATATACATATTATGATAGACAATTACATACATTGTGGCAATTTTTGTAAGTACAGTTTCGTTCTGCGTAAATATACATTGAATATTTTTCACATTTCTCTGCTTATGCATTCTCGGAGATGCTGCACAAGTACGTAATGGGACCCTGTTGTATGTAAATTGTATTATTCATGACATAATATTATTAGTTGTATTAACAAAGCATAATATACGTTGGTACACATATACTTAACTATTTCATCGTTTGCTGTAAGAGCGTATTTTATTATTGTTCATGAATTTAATATTTTACACATTCAATAGTTATATTATATAACTTTTTAGTATTCTGTCTATTAGCAATTACATGTATAATTTAACAGACAGACGTCATTTAATAAATGATTTCCCCCTCTAGCCAATAGTGAAATATTATAGTGATGGGGAAGAACTGAAAAATGGAGAGTTGTAAAGCGTAAAACGCAATACCTTGCCATCAGTGAATATTTAGATGCATGTATTTACACACCTTCTACACTAATGGTTAATTTGGTTAATTTACCCGGCCGATCTCTGAAAGGCTGGTCACTCACCTCTCTCCTTGAGCCAAGTGATAAATAGAATTCTAAGGGTTCAGCTGCATCGAAATTATTTCATGTTATGTGTGCTCACAAAGGTTTCTTGTGGGGGGAATGCAGTATAACCATACATTCCACTAGTCCTCACTTTCACTAATTATATAGTGAAAGTGAGAATATTTGGAAAATAAGGAACTAGTGGAAAAAAGGCAGAACCATAGGCGCAACCACATTTATTTCTAGAGAGGATAAAATTGCATAAAATTAAAAACTCGGAATGTATTATTGTAAATACAGAAAAATGCAAAATCCAATATGATTTCCAAACATTTTTTGAAAAATTTGAATTTTTAGGGTGGACAAATACACCGTGCTGTAAGTGGTTACGCCACTTGGTAGAACCGTATTCCCTATATTGTAATAATGGTATACATGGTACTTATGTATAGCGTTTTAGTATGAATAATGGTGGTAGAAGAAAAATGTACATGTTTAACTACCATAAATAAATAAACTAACAATAAGTAAAATAATTTAATTTATTCTGCTTCGCATTAGTGTTGTTACACCGATCGGAGGACATCCGCCCCGGCGCCACCCCCCTCCATTGAAGGCTGTAGGGAGGAAGAAGAGTCGGATCCTTGTGGATCGTACAGCAAAATTGCGCTCAGTCTATTTCCCACGTACCTAAGCATTCAAAAATTTCTTTACTACAGACTTATTTGTGAGAATTTTTATTATTGTACTATGTATACAAGCAGAGTGATTCATTAGCCTATGTTATGTAGGTATTCAGCATTCTCAGCACGTTGAATAGGTATTTCATTATTATTATTATCTATTATTATGTATGTAGTCATTTCTTAGGCATATATCGTTTGAAGAAGCGCAAAGGAGGTAAATGCCCCCAATAAAAACATTGAGCTTTTACAAAGAAAAAATCATCATTCATAAGATGTAGGACATTGTCTTCTTGTCCATTATATTTTTTGTAGGGTAATGGCCCGGCTGAATAATCTTCTCTGTAAATCTGCCTGAGCACACACACAACACACACAAAGGTGTATGTCTACTACCAAAGGTAAATAACATCATGTAACTTTACCTGCTGTTGCTTAACAATGCAAAAGTCTCATTTCACTTTTCATCTGTAGACGTGAATATTTAATACAGTCATTTAACAATACGAGTACCTGTCTATTTGCTATACAAAATAGTGCACGCATGCAATACCTATAACTACGTATATGCATGCGTACTATAAGAGAGTCTACAATTCTTATTCATGAATAAACAGATGGCGATTCTTTTAAAACAAGATTTTAAATCTGTTTCATATTCTTCTTTATAAATTCAATTATTTCTAAAAAAATTCGTTAATCATAGAATTAATATTGAAATGGTGAATATTCTAAAATCTAATTATAGAACATGTTGATTTTTTCCCTGTAGTTTGGATATAATAAAACAGAGACTCACAAGCTACAACATAAAGTCAACATAGAAGAGAATAGATCATAAAACAACGAAAGTTCAACATGACTCACCGTGCATCACAAATATTTAATGTATGCTAACACATGCAGTACCTATGTCTGTGCATGTTCCAGGCAACTCACTTACTAATATTGTTTGAAAGTTCCATAATGACATTAACCTTTGATTTGGGAAAGATGCTTTGTCACCTTATGGTATGGGGTTGTTCACCCGTGCAAAAAATTGGTAGCTACTTGCAAACCCAATGCGAACTAAGAAACTAACCACACTAAAACATAAGTTCACGAGCATGGATCATTAAATATGTGTGTGTCATGCCTGCCAACATAAGTAAGAGGATTATTGAACATTTCAGGGCGAAATCAAACTCCTTTGAGCTTCTTTGTATTTTCTGTGTAGCGAAGCAAAGGATTTGATTCTTTAAGACGTGACCCATAATGAACCTTTCCCAGGGGAGCTTGTGTGCACACAATGCTTTGCTGCTCCATAATAATAATAATATTATTTATGCCTTTGCCTTCTTTATTACATAACCGGATTATATTTCTTCAAAGAAAAATAACTTTCACTAGCCTGTAAAACACGTGCATAAAAGTAGCCGCACACGCGAAAATTATTACTACCTACCTGTCCGGGTCAATGTGTAATAAAGGCTGTAAATGTACTTGCTGCTCGTTGTTTACGTTTCGTTGGTGTCATAAAAATAATAATTCAAATTCTGTAATAAATATAATACTTAATAATAACTTACCAAAGAATGGCAATGGGAATGACCAAGAGAGCGGCTGCCAGCAGAAAAATGAACCCATGAAGAATGGGCCTTGTCAGCGGGTACAGACTGTTGAACAATATGGATGCAGACATTGTGCACAAATCTTCCATGATGGCGACAAAAGCAAACATTTTCCCTGAAATCAATGAAAAGATTCATATCGTTATTTACTCATATTTATGTGTACTTGCACGCTCAGAAGTTTAATTAAAGCGAGATTGAATTTTGTCAAAGAAAACTAATACATTTGTTGTATGTAATGTTACAGATTGTGCGTTCTTTGAATTTAATATCATGATAAATCCATTGAGACCCACAAATTCCTCAAAGGCAATAATAAATGCTAAGATGTTGTCGATGAACTACAATTTTCTATTTTTGGTCGATGTAACGCAATTATAAAATGTACTCGGTCGGGTCTCTGTAAGCTTTACTCTTTGAGTTCTTGGAAATATTTGATACTTATTAATGAAATTAGATACTCCATAAAAATCCAAACGTAATAAGCTTTTTGTATTTAGGCCTACTTATGTATTTGCATTTCTTATATTATTCGACATTTTTGTGATTCTCTTTCAAGTTATTGTCGGAAAAAATCCTCTAGGACGGCCGTTTTTTTAAAATCTGCATTCAACTTTGCGTGTAGATTTGAATTGAATTGTGCCTTCCCTTCTGTTACTGACAATGAGTCAGTTTTCAATAAGAACTGAAAATCCTCGCCAATGCAATTTCTATTACCATTTGGCTCGCATTCTAAAGATTACCTCGTGTGGAAGTCATTGCCTTTGGAGATTGAAGTATAAAAATGAATCTAAAAAAAGTCGACCTCTCTGAACCCGATTTCTACCTGAAGATGTAATTAAATGGTACTAAAAATGAATTTTGAGCTGTGATGTAATGATATTTTTCATCCATGACAGCGTATAATCAACGGAAGCGCCAATAGGCAACCTTTCCATTTGTCCCAATTTAAGCAGTTAAGTAAATTAGAAGATGAAAGTAAAAGTACTGTCTTTGTACTTATCCGTGCACTTACGGAGACGAACTTAAAATTACCAGAATGCTTTTACCGAATGCTTTAGAAAGAGACGGCCGGAAGGTTGCAGACGCTTTAGTAATCATCATAAATGTGAAATTACGCTTCCTTCACTTCCTTGTCTACATTGAATGCATAGCTATGACACTGTACCTTGAAAATATTGACATTCTAAATCGATATTACATATTATGTTTACTGCGTCGTCTTTCACTACACAATAGCCTTATTTTGACAATGGCCCTAAGTACAAATTTGTTCGAGTATACACCCAAGCAGAAAGAAAGTCCCGTTTCAAATTCTACTTTAGATAACAATAATCCTGATGATACAATCAAATAGCCACCGAATCGACACAGTCAGACAAACAACGATTGTGTTTTTTCCAAAGGATTTTTAGACGACATTCTGACATAGAAAATAGAAAAATAATAAGGTTACATCATCAATGGCACTTCAGATTCTGCAGAGCGAAACAACTAGAGAGACAATTCAATTTCTTTATTGAAAGATAGATTTATTCCTGTCGTATAAACCTTTGGATCAATATTCGAACCAATTTTTCATTTCAGAATGTGCGTACTATTACCAGGGTTTCGTAAATCCCACTTTTCACCCAAAATCCCATCACAGTGGGATTAAATACTGTGGGATTAATTTGCAATCCCTATCCCTTTTAACAAATATATCACATTAATCACACCAAGCGTATCTAATTAGTCCCCCTGTGATAATCGCACCCGAAACCCTGATCGTTTCCGCCTACACAATAATATTATACCGTAGGCAGAATAAAGCTGTCGATGCTTGTAATATTCACACACAAAAATGGAATTGATGTGCATGTAGTAATTTTTCCATAAGCTGGATGTTTTTTAATCAAATAAATTCGGTCAGATTTCGGTTATGCAGTGGGGGAGTAAAGTTGTTTTCAACTTACGCCTACGATAAGAGAGAACGCATTTGCTGCGACAAGAAACGACTTTTATCAATTTTTAAAAGGGAGGAAAATGTCAATCTTTATTGAGATTGGAAATAAATCTTATTTTCACGTATCCCAAAGTACAACGTAGTAGTTTGTAGATGCAGTGACATAATATTGAGCTTAAGATCAACAAAGACCGGATAAAATCGAAATCTACCTTGTATGGTAGCCACTTTTGTGAATATATAGGTCAAAGCGTCAGGAGTCTTGTATTTATTGCTTATAAAGTTATTGTGGGATGAATTACCTTGTTCTGTCGGTCCGACAAGCTTAGAGAGTAATGCCCGAGCCGCTGGAATGGTGAAGAAACTGAATATTGAGACCAGCGGTACTGTGAAACAAACCGAAAGATTTTTTGTAATGAAATTAATTAAAACAATAATTTCCATTCAGATAATCAGGCGCGTAACCAGAAAAAATATTCGGTAGGGGCATGAAGGCGTCACATCACATCATTCCTATGTTAATTTAGTTACACCCCGCACCCCTTCCCTATATTGTTTGTTATTTCTTTAAATCTGCGGGGCAGGGCACAGCAGGCCCTTATTTGTTATGGATACGCACCTGCAGATAATAGTTATTGATTGCTTACCAGCGTAGGCCATGTATGAGTTGAAGCTCAGGCCATAGAGAGCCAAACCGGCCATTCTGGACACCATGCCCATAATGCAAATAGTTGAGTCGGAAAGATGCACCTTTTGCAGCAATGGCATTCCAATAAGGAGTCCACAGGCTCCAATTCCATATTTCATCCCGAAGTATATGGAATATTTTTGGTACGTCCAATTCAATGGAGAACCTCTGGCAAACAAATATGCCACATCCAGCTCACCTGCAACCCAAAAGTAGAATTAGCAAAATTGCACACAACATTGGGAAATGAAGCAAATGCAGGTCCCACTGTGAAAGCAAAATAAATAAAAATAATTAACTAAGCATTAAATAGCAGATTAGTGAACCCTGCTTCTAATTCATATTACTAGATCAGCGGGAATTTAGCTGAAAAGTGGGATTTACGAAACCCTGGCTATGCCTAGGAATTAAATAATATGTAATAAATATTCCCTCCTTCAATATTGGAAAGCAGGAGTGCCTACTGCTATTACTCACTCGAAATAAAATGTGTTTCTTCAGTCACAGAGTTCTGTAAACACTTTTAGCATTTTTCTACTTTTAAAGTGTGGTGCACAAAAGGTCTTGGGGTGGTAAAGTGGTACGGACCGATACAAACAGCCATGTTTACTTAAAAGGGGCTACGTATTTGTCATTTTCACTTATTTATCTATTCCAGATATTTGCAAAACCTACGGAGCCAATGTCAAAAACACTTCAAATGATATAAAAATCTATGTACATAGAAACAGAGCTATGTACTACAAATCAAACTAATAATAATAGTCAATCACTCAGTTTTCAAATGAAATGTAAAGTACACAAGTACATACTGCCCTTATTAAAATGATCACTTAATATTACGCCCTAGCAACATTTAGTAGTATTTGAATTGCCTGACTCTGTGTATTTGTCCTTGTACCGATGTGAAGGTCAAGGGGCTATTAATACAATTTGCATAATTGAAATGTAAATGAATGCTTTCATTAATTAACATTACATTAATGAATTATATTTATATTGTTAGTAGCATGTGGTTAGAGTTTCATTGCAAATAATGAAATAATATTAATAATAATACATGTCGACCACATTATGAATACCACAACGAACGCACTTTCTCATTTACGACCGTATTGAAAAAATGACCTCATCGGAAAATGCAGAGTGAGAACTCGCCCTGTATCACATGTGCTGTAAAAACGCACAGTAATTTTATTATGTGAAATGGAATAGTGACATTTTCTGTGACAAGAAGTGAGATACTGCCTAACAATTAATATGAATGAACACTGCGATGCAAACTACGCAACAAATTCGTCTACATCAACGAACAGCCATTTAGTACTTATCTGCACTCTCTTCAAAGGTTATAATTCCCCCAGCGAGGCGACACATTCGACGCGGACGCATTATTATAATTCTATTTGTAAATGGAACTGAAATTGCCACCACAAAGTGAAGGTAACCTGCTTTAGGATTGAAACTAAACATGTATTTTTACCTTTGATTATATAAAAATGGTTCAATTTTTCAGTTACTAAATTATATCTTGTGCAAATGAGGATTCAATTAGTCAGGTTTCGAGCAAATATTGGCCTATTGTTAGATTAGATAAATGGTAGTACAGAATAGAGAGAGATAAAAGCTTCCACAAATCGGGAATAATACACAAACTGTAGAATCTACTTTTGTATTATTTACTTGTAATATAGTTTGCTATTAGTATGCAGCTTAAACAGTCCTTTAACCCCTATCTATAAGCTTCCTCTACCATAAAACGGTTTTAGTTAGGCTACTGTATTCAACCAGTATTTTATTATTTGTGTCATGTTTGCAAAGGTTACGTAGCATATAGCTTGTTTGTCAGCATTCAGCATACTGACATAAGTATTAGCCATATCTGCAGTATTGCATTGAGAATGCATACCGACAAATGTTCACGTTCACATTTGTTTGATTTTATTCACGAGAAATTCGTCTGCTCGTATTTTCAGCCTCCAGTAAACATGTGTACTTTGTGTACTGTGTACCGTGAATGTGTGCTTATAGGCCGGCTCTCAGAAATAACACACTAAACACAATAAACGCTGTAAGGAGTGTCTAATTCTAGAATTCCTAATGATGTACATGTCCAGTGCAAGTAATTATACTATGTACTTGTGTGTCAATCAGCCAGAATTTTAAAGAACATTCACAGGGTTTGTAATTATTATTTCTGATCTCATAATCGGATGTGTCCGCATTGTTTTAGGAGGTATTCTTATCAAACTCTTTCCAAAAAAG
>JABASC010005518.1:0-10092 GCA_019776185.1 Plutomurus gul
TTGTGATTACAAGTTACAATTGTCCGATTTATAACTGTGATTACAAGTTACAATTATCTAACCTCTTTGCTAAAATTATAAGTTACAGTTACAATGATCCAAATTTTCTTTGTGATTATAAGTTACTATATGATTACAAGTGGCAATTTGCCTAATATATTCTCCTGTCACTATTATTTACATGTGATATTCAGTGAATTTTACTAATGTCTGTCGCCTGGTCGCACATGGGCGCGGCGTTTACGCCCAGCCCGTCCATGCCCATTGGAAATTCTCTGCCCATGCCCATTGGATATTTTGTAAAAATGGGCCCAGCCCAGCCCATGCCCAGACAACTCTAAATCTCACCCAAAATAATACGATTAATCTATTAATTCCGTTTCGGGATTAATTTTCTTTACAATAGAAGGGAATTAAATTGTATGTGGTAATCAATCTTATTGACATTTCACAGTAATTTTTTACACTCATATGAAATTGCCTAGAAAACCAATGAAGCTGAAATACGATTCATTCCCAATGGTACATTCTTTGAAAAGTCATTCATTCAATAAAGTGAGAGATTAAGTTGTTCATGCTGTCTTAAATGCAAAAAGAGTTTTCAGTTATCCAAGTTTGATTTTCGCAGTCGTTGTTTCTTTTGAAAATGTTTGTGGTTTTAAAAATTTGAGAAAAGTTAAAAATTGATTCATTTTAGACAAAAGCTTCACCTTTAATAACTAATTAAATAAATCTGTTTTAGCTATAATTAACACACTTAATCCATAATCAATGAACCATACCAAAACTACCACCCTTCTTATTATCTAACATTCTGTGCTTCCCTAAGTTAGTAATAGCAAAATATTAAGTTAAAAAAGTCACTGCAATTACAACTCTTAATAACAGTAATAAGTGTTCCGATAGGACCGGTAGCGGTTTTTGGGCCCAAAGTCTGTCGGGCTTTTCTCGGGTCGGGCCCCAAAAAGTAGTTTTTATAGGTAGGTTAGTTTCTTCATAAATTTGCAATTTATACAAAAAACTACTTAATTAAATGAATAAAATCCAATTGTAGAAATTATATTGCCGTACAGTACAATTTCAAATTAAAAGATGGATTAATTTTGGGATTTTTTCCTGTAATTAACATATGCTTTTGGTTTCCGACCGGGCCCGATCGGACCACTTAAGGCCAGTTGATTTTTCCCCTATGCTATACGTGTTATAAAATTTCATTTTTGCAACGACTTGGGAATGCAAGGTCTGACACATTAGATAAAATATACCAAACGAAACATGGGTTTATTCGCTACAACTCGTAGCACCCACAATTTCTTGATTATTAGTACTTTGCAAAAAAACTGAAGTCAAATGAGGAATGTCGAAAATAATGGTATAGTTTTCAGGAATTCAAACTTTGCGCCAAACAAACTAATACCAAGACATAGACTTAAATTGTGGGTGCTACAATTTGTAGCAAATGAACCCATGTTTCCATTGGTATATTTACCTTATGTGTCAGACCTTCCCAAGTCGTCGCAAAACTGAAAACACGTGTAGCATAGGGGAAAAATCAACTGCAAATGCATGAACCCAAGCCTTAATACATATTGTAGCCAAAGACGAAAGTGTGGGGTAACAAATAGTGGATGGAGTGGTAGAAAGCGTGAGCGTATTCTATTGCTAGCTCTGTGCTCTGGGATAAACTAAAACTTCACCTTCACTTCTTTGAGAACTCTTGAGACACCTTGTTAGTTGAACAGATGAAGTCAAAGGGGCAGGAGCCCGCAAAACCTACGTTGTAGTAGGTTTTACAGAGAGCACCCCGTTGTCTGCATATTATAATTAAGTTTTTAGTTCCCAAGAGCTAAAGTTTTATTATTCCACTTTCGTGTGCAATTATCGTTGTAATTTTTCCTCCTTCCACAGTTACGCGTCCATCGCTTCTACATAATTTCTTGGAGTTTGTGATGTGCTGCCTGTTGCGTTTTTGCATTAAATACTCGCGGAGTCATAATGAATTCTACAACGATTTTGTTACAAAATAATGTAAGCCATATTCAAAAATAGTATTTCGTATTTCTGTGCAGCAGTTAACGTTGTCGTTTCATGTGGTTTATCGTTGTAGTGAATCTATTGAAATTGAACATTGTGAATTTATTATTGCCTTTCATGTTGAATTTTTTCCTATTTGGTCGTAGGATTTACTAACATTTTAACCCTAGTTTTGTCCACGTTTCTTAGGGGGATTTATGTATTTTATTTGTTTTACAAGTGGTCGAATTTTCTTTGCAGCTTATAGGACTGACCACAAACAGAACTTTGCCTTATTTTTCACTTTCTTAATCCTTTCTCAGTTTCACTCTGTTTTACATCGTATCGTACATAAAAATGTAAACATATTCTGCTTCCCTGGAGGAACTGTGCGACACCATACCTTAAATAGAAGCAATGTAGCCTAGCCTTTAAAAGTAAAGCGTGTATGTACGTTCGAGTGAAGATACTCTTTGGAAGGCGATGTGTCACGCACGCAGAAGCAAAAAATATGGGAAGTTAGTCATTCTTAAATGGTATCTTGCCTCACCTGACTACTTCTTAAATTCACTGTTGTCTGCTGTGTGATATCTACCTAAAACAAATTAGAATCCATGTGACTAGTGTCAATGTTTTGACGGATTGATTCATATATTCATAACCTTATATGTATACTGTAGCATATAAGCTTCAGCATAAATGCATGTGAAACCATTTGAAATCTAATTGTAAACTAAAAGAGTATCACCAAAACCAGGAAAAAAATCTTCGGAAAAATATTTGGGAACTAATAATATCGATAATCAAGGTGCCGCAAACGGCGTCATGATTTTTATACAGGTTCTAAATGGGTTTAAAATGATCACAATGTTATGACAAAATGCTTACCCGCATTTTTTGTTATTGTATGTAATTATGTAATGCTTTATCTGAATCGTGCTTTTATTGTTTCAGGTTGAAACGTTAAATTGTCGGCTGTGGAAATCCTCACGGAGTCATCGAAACGCAGAGTAGTGGCCAGGGAGGAATTATTTTGATGATGGAGGAGGATAATGTCAGGCATATAGTTAGAGTTTACGTGGGAGCTTTATCTCAAGAATTTGAAGCTCTTTCTGTTGAAGCAAGCAAGCACACAACAGCAGAAGAGATTGTATCTTGTATTGTACAAAAATTGGGCTTCCGAAACTCAAATGATTATGAATTGGCGGAAGTCATTGAAAATTCCACAGGACAAGAATGCAAGGAGAGACGAATCGGAGTCTATGAATCTCCAGTTGCGCTTAAACTGTTATGGCCTAAAGCATCGGAGGCCGCAGACTCTATCTTGTTCACTTCGACGTCGTCGTCAACGACTGTTTCCGAAGTGGACTCGAATGCATCCTATGTCACCATTAGTCCGGATCAGTACCGGTTTTGCCTTCGAGAGAAGCTTACCGATTCTCTCTGGTCTGAAAGCTTTGCCATGGATCCACAAATAATTCGAGATTACTTCTATAGATTTTTGTATCAACCCAAAGATAAAGAATATCCTGATTTATGTCAGCTTCCTGATCTAAACGAACAAACATTATTGGACAATTTGAAATCAAGATTCACCGCTGGACATATTTATTCATATGTGGGATCGATCTTAATAGCTGTTAATCCGTTTAAGTTCCATCCAATTTACAACCCTAAATATGTTAAGTTGTACCAGAACCGGAGGCGGGAAGAATTACCACCTCATATCTTTGCGATTGCTGATTCAGCATACCATACGATGCTCAAAGAGAAGCGCAACCAGTGTATTGTGATTAGTGGTGAGAGTGGAAGTGGCAAAACAGAGAGTACTAATTTTCTTCTTCACCATCTCACAGCATTAAGCCAAAAAGGAACACATGGGAGTGGGGTTGAGCAAACTATACTAAGTGCTGGACCTGTCCTTGAGGTCAGTTTATTATTTATTTCCACTAATTATTGTCTCTTTCTTGTTCGCTTTTGTCCGTTGGTATCTCTTTATTTTGCATATTGTGTATGAAAAAGCTAATTTTTGTTTTCGACCTATTCTATATATGCTAATGAAAATTACAACTATCTGAAAAGAAATAAAAAAATAATCGCTATCACAGTGACTACACTACAGAGAATGTCGCAGACTCGTAGATTACTAGAGTAGATTATTTACGCCGCGCTCTCCGGTTCATAAAGATGAAGTCGTTCTCGAATATTTTGTCGTGCGTACTACGTAATAAGTTTCACTATACAGCGTACTTATTTGTTTGTAGTTTACATACTTGTAATATTCACGAAGGATAGTCTGCTAGTCTTGCTTGTTAGTATCATTAAAGCAGTTATAGGACTATTATATGTTGGTTGACAAATCTGTTGGCATCACTTCTAATTTAGAAAAGCACGCGGCGTACTTATATACACCGTATAATTTATTATATTTATATGTTTATAACATTGAGTTGCAATTTTCAATGTGATTCAATTCGTACGTGTGTCGTGTGTCATGTGTCATGCATTTAATTGTTATATGTAGTGTACTATTTGCACTATACTAATACTAATGGAGTACATTTGGGATGAGAGTTGTGTGGGATATCAAGAGAAAAAGGGATTGTTTGTTTGAGACCTTGATAAGAGTTGTGGTTTGCTTTGGCTCGTTTAGGCTCGACTATGTTCGGTACATGGCAAGGTTATGTGGCTTCCGTCTTCGACGCACATATCTACATAATAATGTCTTCGTCTTCCACGTCTAGCCAGCCACACCGTTAACTTTTCAATTTGCAAACTTTCCAGTCTGATAATATAATACAATATATCGTCGTTTGCCTCGTTCTACCTTCCTTCAACTTTAATGTCATAAATTATTGAAGTTGCTTTTGCATGCTTTCATATCCAGTGTACATTTTCTAACAACTTGACTGGATTTGTCTGTGCAGCTACTGTTTTTTCTTTCTGGAACACACTTGTAGTACGAATCGTACTTTACCAAATTTACCAACTATGTATTATAGATGATAACATATAAATTAAATGTAAAGTACATTTATTTTTGATGGTTTCCCTCCAGACCCTCAGATTTGTCAATTAAGATTTTATCATGGGAAATAGAATTTTGCAAATTTAACTAGGAATTAGGAATGAGAAAGAAATCATAGGTATTTAAATGTTTTACTTACTTACATTTAATGTATCTGCATTTAATGCATTTCCTTTTTAGGTGAGTGAGATACGATTCCACAATCTACAGTCATTAAATACAAAATGTTAATGACAGATTCGTACTCTTACAAATTTTACGTTTGAAGTACAGACAAAAATTATAGATTTTCGAAACTTGGAAAACTCGAAGACTATTTTGGATTGTCGGTTGTCCCTAAAGTACAATTTTATTAAAATATGTAGGAGTATTAAATAAATCATAGTGTGAACGAACGTTAACGTAACAGGCTCAAATAAATTATATCTGATTTCTATAAATTTGCTGCCTATCAATCAGTTCATAGAAGTTTATAGTTACAGTCTTGAAGCCTATCTGGAATTTTTTTAGCGAAGATTAAAATTTCCTTGCAGATGAATAAGTTAAGTCTTATTGTTAGTCTAAAACTTGTATTACATATTTATAAAAATATTTCTATTTAATAATTCTATTAATAATACCCATGGTCAAGAGTCTCATAGACTGATACAATTAACATTACAGGAATATTCTGTAAAGAACTTTTGACTTTTGACTTAGGAGAGGCCAACTATTTATTAAAAGGTAAAAAAATGGTTCTCTTGACTCGTGGGCATGTTATTTTCGATTTTTATTATACTTATAGTCTTGGTCTTAAGTGAATGTGTATAACTATTTGATATAAACTAGGATATAGGAAAATATTTGCGTAAAACGTTTGAAATGTAATAAAATGGTAAAAACAAGGGAAGTATTAGCAGGCTGGGGTCGGCTGAAAGCAATTTTCGGTTTTAGGGCCTAATCGATGCAAGGAATAAGGCCTGGCCTAAAGTTAGTTTTATAAAAATTGAATAAAATATTTTTGGTTGGAAAAAGGGTAGGGTAATGGGTTAAATTGTGGCGGGTTGGTTGAGTTGTCTCTGGGGGTGTCCAGTCCTACTACAGTTTGCTAACATTCCGCTGTGCCTATCCGATTCTCTTTTGCACTAGTTTCCATAAGCAAGTGAAGAATTGGGTACTGTTTATATGTATAGATTTATGTATATACATGTAATGTTCTTTTACAATAGAGTCTGGTTTACATACAAACGAAACCAATATCTCAAACGGTCCATCGTCTCCGTTGACCACAACCCCCCCCCTCCGCCCCTAGGAAGATCGAAATAATTTGACCACATCCATAAAAACCGGACCCATCGGGCAGATGGGGCAGTAAGCGGCCGAAACGGCTTTGCAACACCACGACTGTATTTCCTATCGTTCTTGTTAATTTAGCCACACCCCTTCCCTAATCTTCCTGTATCTTTGGTTTTGGGTTAAAATGTTGACCCCCTTAGTTTTTCGATGTTTTGGAGAAATTTTACCCCCATGGAAAGTTGCGTGCTTTCGGGGAATGAGCGCACACATACACACAATTGGCAATGATGGTAATTTCTCCTAAAATCAGAGACAGAATAGTCTTCAAATCTTGAGAGACGGCAGAAAGGATTCTTACATAAAATAATGATGTGACCAAGGAGTAAGGAGTTTTTACCCTTATGTAGAAGAGATCTGTGCTGAAAATGTCACTTGCCTTTCTCGGCAATAGATAGCTGAAGCTGATATAGTCTGAATAGTCTCCTTGTGTCTTATAAGGTTAATCTATGTAACGGCTATTATTACGAAGGGTAATTCACTAATTGAGGTTTGTAGGTTTCCGATACGTGCATTTTACAGTGTACCTGAAGTATTATGAATGGTGAGCAGTGAACGATTTCCTTTTCTAAAACCATAGCACGTAGCCATATCTCACAAATACGTACCACATCCACTCCACATACATACTATTTACTATCATGTCTCGATGTACTTTATTTCATGCGCTAGGTATTAAAAGATGGATGAGTGCAGTAGTCAGATAGATCTAGATAAGTGTCAACGGTCCATGCTGCGACAACGCCAGTAGCCAGTGGCGCTATCAGCACCGGGAGTGCGACAGGTACAGATGAAACGCCAGTTTTTTGCATTTAAAAATAATCTATAAATTCAGCTTGCTTCTCTTCCACATTTCCGCACTGATTTCCAGAACAAATGACAATTGGTCCCACAAGGAATTCCCTTCTTTTTATACGCACACTTTCTTGTTTTACAACTTGTTTTACAATTACGTATAGAATCTGTGCTGTAAGATGTTGTGCAGATCGTAAAGCCGTAAAGCCGTAATCAGGGTTCGCTAAAAAGCAATAATGCAGATGGCATTTCGGCTTATTTGGGATTTTTTCATGCTTTTTCTGTTTTTCGGAATCCCCGTATAAAAATACTTATATTTAGAAAGATGATTTAAAATAATTAAAATAAATAAATGCTTTCCAGTTGAATTCATAATAAAAAGCATTTCTATGTATGTCGATTAAAATAAATTTGTTGCAGTAAATGAAAATGATGGCTTCAATTCTTTTATCCATTTATAATAACATGCAGATTGTGAAGGTATTTTGTACTTATTATTCCAATTCCAAATTATTCCAATTCCAAAGTATTCCAATTCTGGGCGAGGTGGAAATTCGTACAAAGGCATTCCGTAGCTATTTGACAGATAGATAGGACCAAGTGTCATTCTCGGAATCAGTGCGGAAATGTGGAAGAGAAGCAAGCTGAACTTATAGATTATTTTTAATTTTTAAATGCAAAATATTGTATTAAATTACATAGACTAGCTGGAGAAATAAAATATGGAATTTATGAATAAATGTATGCTTGTAGCCTTTACAAATACTGGCAAGCATTAGAGATTCTTGACTGACTGCGTTCCACTTCTGGCGTTTCATGTGTACCTCAATTGGCCTAGACCAATTGGTTGTCGCTCTCTCGGTCAGGCCGGTTGCGCTACTGGCGTTGTCGCAGTCTGGCCGCTGACATATGCACTGCACTGCGTTCTACAAACGAATAATGTATCCCAGTATATTCTACGGTATTTTATTATTAAATGTGTAGAACTTGCTCAACATGGGCATTGTAGATTATTTGTAGAATTATGGTGCATAAGTAGTAATAGTTATAATGCAGTCGTACCGGTGGCAGTAGCCGTATGTATTCCATAATAATAGTTGGCATCTGATTTGAAGTTCATAGTCTACAACTACCTATATACTACATTAATGGTTGATTTAACTTTTCCTTTGGCATTTATCTTGGACAAGACGGCAGTTTCAAGCATCTTCATTTGCAGGTCCAATATTTCTCATGTATGTACTGTAGAAAAACAGTTGAGTTGAATGTCACATGTAGTACGCAGGACTGTCAAGTCAGAGCCGAAAATAATATGTGCTTACGTACATTGTGATATGAAGCTCTCCATATGAAATCGTCAAAGATGGAAAGGCTCGCGCCTATGCCTAAGAATGAATATAAAATGGATGGATTTATATATACAGTTTGCATTAAGAACCCGCATTTACTTTTGTCAGAGTGCTTGCGTGTACTGTAACTGTGACTGTGTATATTTTGAATACACTTTTATACCGGATTGGTTGCTAATCCGGATAAGGCCACAGTACCACGGATTTGAGTGTCTGTTTGTGTAAATGCAAGCAGATAGTCAGTCATAGAATATGGATTCGTGACTACCTTTCTCAACATATCATTTGATTAAAGTGGTCATAATGGAGAACCTAACCCTAAGTATAATTTTCTTAAGAATTAATAGACAACACCATAATGAATATTCCTTCGTCGTGTTCCATTGTTAAAACATTGCATCTTTTCGATACTCTTAATTAAAGTTCTTACCATTGTACTTGTATTACATGAGATGAGTTTCTGAGTACTGTTTCAATTTCAGGATGTTTGTTTAGATTGTATTTAAGCAATTTTTGTAGTTTTGAGCAATTAGTGTCCAATGAATGAACTCAATTATGTAACAACCGTAGATGAAATTGTAATAATCAGATACTCTAATTTCCAGAGAGGTCGAGTTGCTTATCCTTTGCACTTTGCTCTGATATTTTATTAGTTTTTATTGTTTACTGCTTGAATAACAATTACCGTGCGTATGCTGATGTCAATTGAATAAGAGAAAATTCGCAATGTGCTGTGGATGTTTCACCAATGTCACTGGACTGTTTTACCAATTAATGTGTACGTCTTAACACGTGTAACGACCAATATTTTAAAATTGATAAACAATTTTATAGTTTATATAGAACCGAAAGAAACCCTATCACATTGAGGGTAGACTTGCATGATTGTTTGTTTGTAGGGCCAGTGCAGTTGGGTGTAAGGAATGTAATACTTTACTACACCCACTTCAGCACAGCCTTCTATATGAATAAGTCTCTTGAGTACCGGAATTTGAGTGGGAGATCTCAATTGTAAGATCCTGGTCAAACTTTTTCCTTTAGGAAGACCAGGGGTAAGAAATTTCCAATTTCTCCCCACGCGGGAGTTAGGTGGTTATTCTAATGTGATATCGTACCTTATATAAAAAAGTTTGACCAGGATCTTAACCGGATTTACTCATACTTCTAATTTCTAGGAGACCAGATGTATTTAAAAACTAGATGTAAACATCTACATTTTGTCTGACAACGTATAGCTTTGCAGGAAGGTGTTCAAACAAAAGCATTAGTTAGACCTACCTCTTCCTCCCCCTTTAAAAAAGCATCAACAAACTAATTGTCTGTAACCACTACGAGGTGTAAATGTAGTTTAATATTTTATCAGCTTTAACCATTGCTGTGCTCTGCTGATTGTGTATATGCACTGTATACACTTTCGATCAGGAAGCAAGCTTCCTGATTGTGTTGCATAGCTTGTGTATGTACTACAGGAGTACGACCGCACTATACAGAAGTACGATCGTAGGGCGCACCCCGCAAATGAAGCCGAGTATTGCCAGCTCTCCTTTATACAGATTTACTGGACCACTGATTAGT
>JABASC010005519.1:0-10090 GCA_019776185.1 Plutomurus gul
CCCCCCCCCCCCCCCACGAGGTCTCAATGTTTACCTTCTGAAATTATTCCTACGCCTTTTGCAATTGCTTTTGCAGTCACAGGGTGATCTCCAGTAACCATTACAACTTTGATTCCCTAAAAAGATGTGTTTAACGCAAGTTCTCTTTATTAATTATCAATTTTTTCAAGGTTAAACTTACAGCACTACGACAAGTTTGGACAGCATCGGGAACCCCAGGACGAGGTGGATCCACCATTGAAATCAATCCAACAAATGTTAAAGGATTGTCTGCTAAAAAGTCCAAATTGTCCTCATTGAAGGTGTAGCCACGGGGGTAAGTTGTATTCGGTAAATAGTATTCACAAAAGCCCAGAATTCTTTCCCCCATGTCTCCCAATCTGAGGCAAGCTTCTTTTACTTCAGCTTTCCAAACCTCGTCTAATTCATGAAAATCTTCCCCAATTTTTATTGTTCTGCAGTAATCCAAAACGATTTCAGGAGCCCCCTAAAAATTAATGCAAAATACAATTTTTTGCAAAGCTACTGGGAAATCATCTCTAATTAATTATTCCTACCTTCATAACGAGATGATAACGAGGATCTTTCCGATTATTAGCATCGTGGATACTCAATTGCCATTTGTTCGTAGAATTGAAAGGAATTTCAAAACGCTTATGATGTTTTTCTTGGAAACTTGCCACCTCTCCCAGGAAAATCTCCATACAACGAAGAATTGCAGACTCAGAAGCGTCCCCATTCACTTTCCAATTTGCTATTGGTACATCTGAACTCTGACCTTCAAGGAATTTGGCTCTGCTGCATAGCATAGCCACTCTAGCCAGACTTTGAAAACCTCTGTCGAAAATATTGATTTCTTTTTTGCTGATATCCGCACTATAAATGAGATTATTGAACCAGAGGTTGGTCGCGGTCATTTTGTTCTGGGTGAGAGTGCCCGTCTTATCCGAACAAATTATGGAAGTGGAGCCGAGCGTCTCCACAGCGTGTAATTGTCGCACCAAACAATTTTTCGCCGCCATTCGTTTTGCTGTTAGTGCCAGAATTACCTTAAAAATACGTTAAATATATTATATCAGCCATTCTGTACCCAAAAAATCACAAACGACCGGCAATTCAAATACGCACTCCTTTCCATTAAAAAGTTAGTTTAGAACATATTTCCGTACCGTGAATGTGACCAGGAGTCCCTCTGGAACATTTGCAATTATGACTCCGATGAGGAAGAGTGCTGACTCCATCCATGAGTATCCCATGGAGAAGGAAATGGAGAAAAACAGCAAACCAAAGGCAACGGCCACTGAACAGATCAATTTTACGAAATAAGCAATTTCTCGCGCCATTGGTGTGTCGCTCGAGTCGAGTCCGGAAGCTAGTCCCGCTATTCTGCCTATAACTGTACTGTCACCCACACAGACAACAACACCTCTAGCGGTGCCTTCCAGAGCCACCGTTGAGAAAAACAGCATGTTACGTGTCTCCAGAGGATTTCCATCCGTGCACTCGATTCCCCTTGCTTGAGGATCCGATTCTCCAGTCAGGGACGAGTTGTCCACCTGAGCACAAAATCCACTTTTTTTTTTACTATCCAGTTATCATTAGGCAAATATTTAAAAGATCACCTTCAATGCATGGCATTCCAAAATTCGAATATCGGCGGGAATTCGATCACCATAGATAATTTCAACAATATCTCCCACCACAAGCTCCTTGGCTTCCACCTGGGTCAGTTTACCATCTCGAACCACTTTCGCGTAACTCGGCACCATATTTGAAAATGACTCCATGACTTTATTGCAAGAGTACTCCTGGTAGAAAGTGAATACCCCTAAGACAAAGGCTAGTAATCCCAAGGTAGAACCAAGTCCCAGCTAAAGCATAAGAAATTAAATTTTCCATCTTGTTGTTAGGTTAAGTTAAATAAAATGTCAATTGTTGTTACATTATCTGCAGGTGGAGAATCTTCACTGAGATATTGCGCAATATATGCGCCAAAGCACAGTATGCTGCCGGCCCATAGCAGCAATTGAAATCCTCCGACTAGAGTCTGTAAGAATTTGATCCACATAGATACTTTTTTGGGGGGTGTCAGTTCGTTTTTCCCCCAGACCATCAAATTGTTTCTCGCTTGATCTGAAGACAGTCCCTGCAAACGTGAATCTCAATGCAACAACAATTTCAATGCAACTACAATTTCGTTTTTAAATACGCCTTTAAGTAAAATGAATTAAATTTTTTTATAGTTTAAAAATATTTTTGGATGTGGAATGAATAATTTTATACGTGAACAGGATGAGTGCCGAATCTGGAAAATACCGTCTGAAGATCTACTTCGTGGTGATCACTTTCTAACTCCTTTCTCAGGTAAGTGACAGATTTTCGCCGTATCACTTCTCCAAATCCCAAATGGACTTGTTGCATCTGTTCCCGCAAATGAAATATAAATTATAAAAATAAGCGGACGATTTTTTAATTTCAAATTTTACCATAATAAATTTGGTAAGTTACCCCTTCAGAAATTCAGACAATAATATTAAATTACCCTCGAATGTGTTTAAATTGTATTAACAAATCTTACGGGCATTTCATTGCTGTATCTTTTCTGTAATGATTTCCGACCGACACTTCCGCCACTATTTGTCCTACTGCGTCTTTCGGGTGCCCACACATTATCTTTTTCCTGTTGAATATAAAATTTTTGGAAAACACAATTTTGTTAAAACACAAGATAATGTTGATACATGCTCTAAAAATCAGTAAAAATGTATATTACATCGATGACAATTGAATATCTTGTATTTTGCAAAAGTCCACTCCCACCTTCCGTACTTTCTCCCTCTGTCATGTTAAACAACAGTTAAAATTACGAGGCAATTAATTAATAAGGAAAATTTTGACAAAATATGTTCCGCGATAAACGCAGGCACAGCTCTTGGTCAATATACAACAAGGTGGTTATAGTAAAGTGCAATGAAATTTGGCTTTAATTAACGTTATTTCACTCTTTCTAGCTCATTAAGACGAGGACGGATCTGTGACATCCAATCGATTCATAATGACATCATCAATTTGCATTTCGTTTCACAATGCTACCATACGATCATTGTTATATAAGTATTCAGTGTATAGTATAGGTATCTGTTCACTTTCGCTCGCTGCTGTAATCGGAGAAGAACCAGTTTCGGGAAGTATTGACCAAGTCATTGTGTACGAAATAGAACACGTGTAGTGATTAAATAGTGGATTAACACCTACAGAGGCTGGAAAACAATATAATTAACATCGTACTCCACCTCGTTTCAGTTTTCTGGTTTTGCCCAGTGGGGTAATTAAGGGCATGTCACGGCCTCTCCGAAACTTAAAATTAACACAGGGAAGAATAAAACTGGGAATAATCAATGTACTATGTGTAAGTAAGAATATAAGTACTCAGTTCGGCTTAGCTCCCGATCTGGGGAATTACAGAATTTAATTATTCTAAAGTTTAGAAGTTAGTAAAAGACCACATTAAGAATGGGTTTTGCTTCTCTCAATCTAAAACTGAATACGAATTCGTATTCATTGTTTACAATGAACGTGCATTAATTTTTACCTATAAATTAAACTTATGTACATAAAATGCGTGCTCAGAACGCAGACAACATTGAAAAGAATTGAGAAACCATTTAAAGTCTTTTAAGAAATTTAAGGGTTTGATATTTGGCGGTATACATAAGATATTATAAATTTAAGTCATCCGTAAATTGCAGTTTCGGTATTCGTTGTAATGAAATATAAGATGGTGTCCTAATTGCCATTTGATATGTTGTCCATTAGACTTCGGCTGCATTCGAATGTGGGATGTCTCAAGTTAACATACATTCCCACCTATTTTTCGGGACCATGGGTCAAACCCCATAATTGAGTGAAATCGGCCAAAGGTCAAACCTAAACCTATTTCGGACCCGGCCGAAAAGGGCTGTCGATGGGCTATATGGCTCTGGATGTTTCAGCAAATTTTCACCGTTTTATTTTGACTTTTGGTCAAAAGCAGAACAAAAAATTAAATTTTTATGCCCCAAATGACAAAAAGTGACCTATATAAGTTAAGCCGCCGCGTCGAAGAGACCATAGGTCACCGGAAGAGCTGGAATATGGGGTGGGAATGTATGCATATGTATCATGTACCGTATAACTTGTGTGTCTTGTGTTGGCGTGTTTTGCATCATGATTCATGCAGTCGAGTCGACCTTTTCTATTCCTACAATTTGGCAAAATAAATCATCTCTGCAGTAAATCATGTATCATTTTCAATTTAGGATTTCTATTTCTCTGTTCACTCACTGCATGCATACTAGATGTACACAAATTTAACTTGCATTACAGATTTGTTTACTTGGGACTTCACCAGATACATCTATAATAGCATTTCCGATGTTTCAAGTTTCAACACATGCAGTCACTAACAATAACAGAATTCGTAAGAGCCAAGACCAAGACCTACGGCACAGTTTCACTGGATTTTTGTTACAATTTTCCTAGAAATTTTTTTCGAAGAAATAGATAGACACCGCTTACGAATAAGTGAGGGCTACTTTCGGCTTATATTTACTCATTTTACACAAAAATAGTAAAAGTATAGTGGCGAATAAGACCTTACGTGTATATATATATAGTTTAGATACCTATATTATTATATCTGTGAAAAAGAAATTGTCAATGTAAAATTACTCATTTTATTTGATAGGTACTCTAATCTTTGTTATAAAAACATTTGGGTATAAAACAGCAGAAGAAAATACTTCTAAAATTTAACTGTTTCCAAATTGTCAATTTACAATGCTGCAAGTATTTACTTGAGAACATGGCATATTTAGAGGGGAGAATTGCAGCAATTATTACAGGATAGATAGAAAGGGCAAAAGTGGGAGGAGATAAATTAGCTTGGGTAGGTAGGCCCTGCCGTCGGGCCCTCATGAAATACGCCAATGACATATTTACTGCAGCAAAAATGCATCTTGCTTATCCAACCAACATAATCAGAGTCCGGATATGTATTTAAGTGTTTTCAAATTTTGTTTCACGAGTCTGTCCTGCTGTACTTTTGTGTTTCACGACCCAGAAAGTCAAGTTTTTTAGTACACATTTTTGGAGTTTATTTTTTGCCCAAAATTCTGATCCATTGGGTTTTTGGGCTTCTGGAACAATGTATAGTGTCGTAGTTTATAGATCCCCCAAAATCCTAAACCCACCAACAACCCAGAGGTCGGTGTTTTGGAAATATTTTAACGGGGCCAATTTATAATGCAAGTATGGCCAAGTTTTTAAATGAAATAAGGCTAAACTGAGTATTACCGAAATTCCGTTATTTTTGACCAATTAAAAAAATGAAACGGCCCAATTTATTATGAATATAGCCAATACACAATTTTCCATATCAAAAAACGATTTATTCAATGACAACAGCCTTTTTGTTTTTCCTTAGACTTCCTCTTTTATTGCCAAGTGGGATGTTCTTAGCTTCTGCCGGAACATCAAATATTTGTAGCTTTCTAATAATTGCTATTCCCATAACATGCTTACAGGTATTAAATAGGAGAGTTAAGCCCGCCCCAGGAACTCGAACTGGGGGCTTTGTGCAATGACCAGGTTGACCTGTCTGTCTATAAACACGATAGAGACCCGAGTATACTCGAGCTACTTCCTTGAAATTTGGTGTAGGCATTCTGCTGGTCCATAAGACAGACGAGTTCGTTAATCAGCTAATTGTCATTACATGAAAATGCAATGCAATGCTTTTGATTTGGATTTGATTTGAATACAATGTACTAATTCTTAGCGTTTAATAGAAGATAAACGAATGCAAATGAATAAGCTTATCTTTTAAAACTTTGTTTCTTTTATCACTTCATTTAGAGAGATACAGGGAACACATGCAATATCCATTCAATATGGCCTACTCAAAAAATTAGTTGGGAAATTTCATTTTTAGTTTTGGCCTAATCTGTTATTAAAGTTGGTCAACTTCAGTTTAGTTAAAAAGTTGGGCTATTCCCATTTTTAAGTTGACACACTTAAATCACTGCCGGTTTTATTATTCGTTTGAATAGTATTTCATAGCAAAAATGGCCAATTTACACGACTTCAAATTGCTAATTACAAATTACATTGAAAGTTAGAATTTACAATTGTAAATAATTTAGTTACACAGGTGCACATTTCCCTGGAATTACAAATTACATTCATGCAATTTAATTGTAATTTAATTTAAGTTTAATTAAATTACATGACTCCAAATTAAATACGTTGAAAGTTCGAAATTGAAATGGTAATTTAGTTACAGAGGTGCACATTTACCTGAAATACAAATCGGAAATTACTTTCATGTAATTTTGCCATCTATGTTTAAAATAGTATTTGTTTTTCATTTCAGTGGAACACATCTGTCCACAGATATTATGTAAATAATGTCCAAATATCCATTAGTCTGGAAGCTGAAAATAATTTCCTTGTGTGCTTTAATTTCAATCATGTTGAAATTATATATGTGATTAATTGCTGTGGATGAATTTGATTCAGTCTGTCCGAATAGGGATTATATCGGATGCTTTAAATAGCAACCATTATGACTATGACACAAATTTTGCACTGTGCATCTGACGGTCCACATTTACCAGCTAAAATATACAGTAAATAGGGAATAGATTCGATGTACAAAAGATCAATGAACTGCGCTGAAGGTGAGATGTGTCCGTGTGGGTCGTCCATTTTAGCCATGAAAAATCGGTGAAATAAATACATCAAATATCTTTCATAGAAGGTCCACGAATTATCTTGCTTCTCTATTTATAGAGCTCACATTGCAACTTTTCTAGGGTTCCTTCACGTGTCTTTTCTATAATTACATCAAGTCCGAATCGTCAATCCCACAAAAGCCTTGCTGATCAACACCCAGAGACATTTATAAAGATTACATCGCATTCGTCCTCAGATTACATGCATTTATTTCCCAAACTATAAGTGTGATAATATCATTACCCGATCCCATTCTTTCTTTAATATTAACATTATCAGTGTACTTATCCAACCAATTGACAGAATTTATTTTACAAGTTGGCATACATAACATGGCGAAAGATGGCGAAGCCAGAGAGACCAAAAGTAGCATGGATAAAAAGTACAGAGGGATTCGCGTCATTCTATGACATTATGCTTGAAAGTTGAGCGTTGAACTTGAAAGACTAGTAATTGGGTTATTGCGACGTCGATATTTGGTAGTTATTTTTTTACCTTGTTATTTACTGTTTTGTATGACACACGATCCCGTCTGTAATCTTTTTTAATCCACTATTATTTCTTTTGGCAACGCAATCCTTATTTTTTAAGCTGATCAATACTGATCATTACTGTATCATAAGAATCGACTGTTATCTTGTTCACTATTTGCACATGAATACTTTATTAAATTTACCAAATAGAACACTTCGATTTGAAAAAGGGTATTATGATTCAGCTCATAAGATGTTAATTAATTATGTAATATTAATTTATGTTAACATTAACCTGTGTTTCATAAATCCATACGGTAACTCGTGATTTATTGACCCGCTTAACTTCTTTCTACTCTACTGCCATTAATGCAGTATTAGTCATATAATAGTTGGACAGTCATTGGTGCACTCTTTGTATGAACACGAGCAATATGATCATTAGCTAATTTGTACGCTTTCCCATTGTAAAGCAAACCGTACAAGTTCAATCAAAAACTGATTGTTCGACATCGGGTAGATATGTATTACTACTTTTATTTGTTGTTGCAAATCAGAAAATATCATTATAGTAATTTGTCTCCATTGACGTGGCTTCAAGTTTCCTTTTTAACTGTAATCCGAACTTTATTCGCCTTATTTATCCTTAAGAAATCATATGTAAGACTGAAATCAATTTCAGTCGACTTGAATAATTGTCCCTCTATTTTAAAAGAGAGAAGCCAAGGCAATCAATTTATACTTCATTTATGTATTAACTATAATATATGCGCGTATGAGAGTAATAATGAGATGTATTCAGAATATCTTCTATTTCTGAAATTACTTTTTCAGTTAGATTATTTTTCAGGTACGCCATAACAATCAAGTATAGATTTCAGATGTAGTTTTAGAATCAAATGTTGCAAATGCAAGCATTGCAACAAATAGGGTTACCAGACGCCCCGTTTTCCCCGGGATCGCCCCGCTTTTGAAAGGCCGTCCCGGCGTCCCCAAAATGTCCCGCTTTTTAATTCAATTAAAATTCAGCGAAATTCTTTGTTTCTTAACGATAAAACAACTCGATTTTGAAAAAACGCCACACAATTTGGCCTGCGGCGCTTTTTTTGTAAGTTATAGTACAAAATTCATATACTTTCGTCCCCAAATGTGATTAATGTAAACATTTTAAATAATTTAACCTAAAATTTTCGCCTGCGGCGGTTCTTTGTAAGATGTAGTGCAAAATTCACATACTTTCCTTCCAAAATGTGATTTATGTAGGAATTTAACTTGAATTTGAGCAAAACAATTTCGGCCAAATTTCTGTTTTTGGTGGCCAATAAAGGCGATAAATTACTCTGACTTAACCCCCCACCTCGAGTGAGAACTGGATTGGTCCCCGGCAAAAAATGCATACTTCTAAAATTTAAAAAGTATTTAGCATCGAGTTGAAAAGTAAACCATGTCGTTTTTATGTAGTCAAAATCACTATACAATGCATTTTTAACAGATTTTCGTTAATTTTTTCAATTCACAATATTACTTTTTTGCATGTCCCGGCTTTCCCACTACGTCCAAATTCAAAGTGGGAAAATGTACACCAAAAGAGTAAATGTCCCGCTTTTTGGCTTAAAAAATATGGTAACCCTACCACAAAATATTCACACGATTTAACACTTATATTTATTTGTCCCAAATTATTCAAATAACCCAATCCCAAGAGTTCAATCCAACAGGATTGTATTTAAGTATTTGTATTGTGTGCATTTTTATTTAATGCTGAAGGCGTGTAGCATTAGGAATCGAAACCCTAAATTTATCAACTAACAAGTTAATTTTTAAAATGTAATTGGTGTTAAGTTATAATATAATTTAGACCTTAAACTTGAAGATGCAGATTATTTAACCAATTATATATTAAATATAATATTATGTATTCAGTACAGAGAACATACTATGTGAAGTTATGGATGCCGTAAACTACTTGACAAATCGCATTTGTAAAACATGATGTTTTCTACGTTAAAATGTTGTTAAAAACGGTTGACGTTTTGAAATTTATTTATTTGGATTGTGAATAGCAAAAGTAAAAATAATTGTAATTCACCATTTAAAAATTGTGTAGGTACAACAAAAAATCTGAAAGTGTTTCATATTAATACAGATTATTAAAGGTCATGTTTCCTGACAATTACATTTTAGTTTAGTTAACGCTTGTCACACATCTCCAACAGTACTGCCTGCCCTCAGTGTGACAATATTGTAATTGTGACCAATATTCTGTAGTTGCACTTTTCCCACCCCAAGCTAAATTATTCCTTTGCCAAGTGTACCTGACGGGCACTTCATCCACATATAATAGTATGTTTTGACCCGCCCTTGTGGTTAAATGTCCACGAAAATGTCCGAGGAATGTCGTCATCGTACTTTCTTTGGTAAACTGTATATATGTTACGGCGAATATGGAAAATGTTGGGTTATGCATAATCGCCAGATAATGAAAGTCAGCGGGATCGAACGAACGGTTCTTGAGACATTACTAACAGACCAAAAATAAATTTGAATATGTATTTTCACAGTATCTTCAGAACCGTTCATTCGATCCCGTTGGTTTTTTTCCCATTAGATGCGCAATTAAATTCTCTACAAGATGATTGCCGTCAATTTGGTAAAAATTTTATGACAATCTCTGTACGAAAGCAAAAATGCATTTTATTTAACATTTTGCTTTCACTATCCATATTCGCTGGTGATTATGTATAACCAAACATTTTCCATATTCGCCGTAACATACATAAAGGGTGTTTACTATTGCTGGGACAAGGCGATAAATGTGAACGTAAATCAAAAAATATTTAATT
>JABASC010005520.1:0-10090 GCA_019776185.1 Plutomurus gul
ACTAACCTGGTCACTGTATACATTTCTCAACGTTTTCATTTTAATATCAATACTAGCCGGCTAGTATATACATACGCGTGCTGTACAGATTAGCCGTAACAGTAATACTATATAATAAGTTGCATCAAACCATTTCCCATTATTACAGCATGTCCTAACATTCGATTAGATGTGCCAGCCAATGTTTCAGTGAAGGATGTTCTTGTATGGAGAGAATAATTGTCAGTGAATCACTTCACTTACTCCTGTCACTTGTCTGTATGTATATGTATTTTCAATTCTTGCACTATGTGGTTCTACCTAATATTTGTTGATTTTTTTTTCTTGAACAACAATTGTGGAATTGTGTAGATACTATAGTCCTACCGCGCATAAGAAGCAGCTACTAGTAGCAAGATGCTGTAATAAAGCATTGTATGGTCTGTAATCTAGGCAGTCCCTTCAGTTGTGCAATTTGAGAGTGAGAGTAAAGTGACAATCTTGTTCTCACTCCCTAATCAGCATTGCACTCGCCTTGCTCCAATTGATATTGTTGTGTGTGTTTTCCACGCTGTCTGTCATGTCGTGTCCTCCGCTGTCGTCTTTTTATGCCTTCAACCTATTCCTATGATTAGGAACTTGACCAAAGAAAAGCAAACGCACGCTCACGCTTCCAATGAATACTAACAAAAATTAAAAGACACTGGCAACACACCAAGACTGCTCTGCTCTATAACCCATAACAAATATATTGCTGCCTTACGTATACTTACTTATCATTCCGCCATGCATGACTTCACTGATTTAACTTGACTTTGATAATCTCATCCGGCCGATTTTTTTTACCCCCACATTATACCGTATATATTTATTGACTTCATTTACTTCCTCATTGTGTTCGTGTGTGCGATGTGTACACAATTTCTGCTCATTTTACGGAGAGTACTACTATTTGTTACTGTTTACATTTTCTGCCCATCGGTCGTTCTCTTTCCTTCTCTGTCCTATGTTTATGCTCTGCGGTCAAATGGTGCTGTTCAGAGATAACAATGATGTTCTTCTCTATTGCCTCGTTCTTTTATTAGCATTATCGAGCAAGCTCTGGCTCTGCTCTTCAACGCACATCCCAGGGCCAAACAAATTGAGGGAGACACTAACAGTCTACAGTTTTTTTTCCTAACAAGTTCCAATGACCACTACGGTGGTTTTTTAAATAATTTCGTCCAGTCGTCGGTTTGGTCTATAGATAAATATACTTTAGTAGTCTTAATTAGACTCAAGTGACCTGCTGGACAGTTCAACTGCATTATCTAGGGCAGACTACTGCGCAGTGTGGGCTCATGTCTAATGTGGTTTCCTTTCATTAGATAATTCATCTTAATTTTAGAGACGATATTATGCATACACAAAATAAAGTATATAGTATACAGGCGTGTATATTCGAAACTTCTATATTTCAGGGGCTGTGACCCCACAAATAAATAAGCAAAGTTTGCACAGAAACAGAAATAAAGTATGGAAGGCATTATTAAAAGGTTTTCATATTGTTCCGAAAACTTTGGCAATATTTTATTGGTCTCGCATATGCTCCAAGTCTCTCTTGACTTGTCCCAACTTTATCCTCTCTCATCTCAGCTGCTGCGGTTTCCTTTCCTATGTCTGGAATCTGTCTGACCACCCAGTCAAGAACAATTCGGAAACTTCCACTAGTAGTTCTTCACTTCTTTCTGCTCGTTCCGTTTTCCTATAAACGCTCCCTAGTTTGTCTCTTTTCTCTTCTGGGAGGATCTCTTAACATTTGTTTACTTCGAGTATGCAGCTCACCAGTCTATTCTCTTTGTCATGTTCTCCGTATGTATTATAATACATTTAGTATGTGTTGCCTATTGTTATCATATCGCTTTCCCTTACTTGGGACTTGGGACTAGGACATACGGCAAACTGCTGCGACTACATAAGCTGCTACTTGCTACTCTTACATAATCGTGCAGAAAGAGAGAGAGAGAGAGAGATAGGAAAATGAAGTGGGAAAGAAGGTCGTAACTCTCAAGGGACTTTTGTTAACACGTGCTCCTAGGTCTCCCATATTCCATGTGAGTTATGTAACAAGTCTAGTGGAGGTCGTAATTTATTCAGGCTACTGCATTGCACTGTTGACTCACGTAGGTGAATAATATCCGAGTCACTGGGATCTGTATGGATCAGCGTACATTTTAAAGTTCAAAATACAAATGCAGCAGATATAATGTGTCTGCAGTCTGCGGATGAATGTTCTTGTTTGACATTTCCCACAAATACTGGAAATGTACCTGTTGGAAGCCGCTCACTGTTAATTTAGTGATGTGATCACATGGTAGATATGTAGGTGCTTTTCTATTCTATTTCCATGCAAAGTCGCAACCATTTTTTGTCAAGTCAGCTTACTTCACGTCATGTCACGTTCAAACCAAATTCTATTCCCCAACCACTGTTTCTAGCTGCATCAAGTAAGAGCAGCAGCTTCAGAATGGAAAAGCAGGCATTGCGGAAGACGAACGTAGTTAAAGGAAGTGGGGAAGCCCCCGATAGAGAAATGGAGGAATATGACATGATTTTAATATATGAGTAAATCAGTCTGTTGGCCTCCTCTGACTCAAGTTGGAGCTTAAAGTATTTGAGAGAAGGAAAGCCACAATAGCGGAACGACTAGGACGACGTCGTCGACAACGATGATGGGAAGTGAAGCGGAAAAAAGTATTTGATAGCAGATGAACCCTCAGCCTCTTCTCTCCTCTCCAACTCATCTCTCAACTGTGCGCTACTTACTACATTGTAGGAGTTACGACCACCATTCTTACTTTCTAAAAGTAGTATCTCCTTTCACTGTTCGTGAGTCACTCGAGTCACTCGCTCCCTGGAAGACCCTACCGCGTGCAGCGTCGGGAAGGCGAATGGAGTTGAGCCTGGGCCAATGCAATGTAACTACATATACATATAATATACTACATAACTAACGTGTAAGCATATTCGGCCAGAAACACAACATAAAATAGAGAAAATGGAAAGGACACAATGGAATAAGGCAAGACTCTCGTTTTGATGTATGAGGAACATGTCGGCAAGGGACAAAGACTAGTCGCATGTAATAGCGGTACATACATTACATAATACTCACATACAACTTCGTACGTGCAATACAACAATCCGTAATATGTCATAGCTCTCCTCTCGCAAACTGTAACCAATACACGTGATGCTCTCCACGAGGAGAGCTGCAATATGTAATATTGTGTGATATTTTCATATAGCATTGCGGAGACCTGTGTATCGTGGCTCTCTGGTAAGTGAGGATGTGACTACGCGCTGCTATAAAAACCGTGAGTAGGGGGGAATGGGATGCAAAGTGTAAAGACGACGAAGCAAAAACTCGAGAATAATTCACTTTCACTGACATTGTCGTCTCATCTCGCGCGCTCCTCTTCATTGCACTGCATGCAGTATTGGGACTGGAGAGAGAACCGAGTCTCCGGAGCCAACCCTCTCTCTCTCTCTCTCTCTCTTCTCTTCCATTACGTTGACAATGACGACACAGGAATACTAATACAGGGCAGAGCCGATGCACCGCAGCAACAGAATACAATATGTACAATACACAATACATACGCAGACTGATGTGGAATGAGAAAGAACGCTTATATTGCATTGGGTTTTCGACATTTTAGGCTATTTCATTTCAACTTCGTCACTCTCTCCTCTTCGAACATCTCTCCTATTTCATGCTGTCATCTACCCATTCAATTCAACAACATTGTGTTGACTTGACTCTTCTCTCTCTATATCATATCTCACTTATTGTTAGTAATTTCTATTCAAATCGACTATTCACTGGAAAATCTCTTTTAGTTTTATCGATGATCAAATAAACAGAAAGTAAGTTCCCTTCTCAATTGTTCGTACTTTGCATAGATGCTTTACAGATGGCAATCAGACTCAGCACTGGTAATAATATTTGATGTACTATACACTATCATCCATATAAATAATATGTGTGAGGTCGACGGTAGGCCACTGTTAATACTATAAGATACATCCCACACAAATATATGACCGTAAGGTAGCTCTAGGGATCTCCGGCGCAGAATAGATTAGCTAATAATTGCAGAAACGCAATTGTAAATATAATTTAAATGTTGTCTACGGAGGATAATGGGCCACATTGTGGTCACAAGTGAACGATAAGGGCTGAATCAGATACACGAATTCGGGAGTGTAATGGATGCAGAGCAATGCAGGTTGCTGAACTCTTGACTCAGTCATATTCTAGTGATATATAAATTTTGTGCTATGTATCCACCAAATAGTATGTTACATTTTAAGCAGCCATTCCCTCGAATCACATGATTCTCCTAAACTTTACCTACCTTTTTGTATCTTGACTCATCATCTACTATGGCGTTTGAAGTAGGTATAGCTACATAGTTAACTTTTGCAGTTATTTGTTCACGACATAGCAAGGTATATAGTAATTGCAATATTCTATTGGGTCGTAATCGTGCGTGAGATATAATTCTTCACTTAAATTTCAACTGCTCTCATATGGAGTCTACTGCAGTTTTGGGTCCACTCGATTTTGTAGATCAAGATGGCCCAAACCTCACAGAAGGAGAACAAGTCTCGCTTGATCAATTACATTCAAATTACAGTGAGGAAGTTTATAGGTACATGACGTGTTTGGTGAGTTAACTAAAGTCATGAGGTAGCTAATACAAAGGTTTAAGTTTTAGACAAATAGCATCAATGACGAGCGTAGGTAACTTCCTACCAACTTTTTAAATATTGGCACTATGTCCTACATGCAAATGTTTGCTTGTGACTGAGACCTGTGATAATAAATGTTGTGTCTACTCACTTAAGTCCAAGGCAAATCTCACGTTCAAGTTACTTAATACTTGGTTAGATTTCATATAAAAAGCGTTTTTTAATGGAAGTCTACAAAATTAAATTAGGCACACACAGGGAGACGTTCTGCATGTTTCCATAGGAGGTGTAGTTGGATTTCATGTATAAACAAAATCCATGCGAAACGCAATGTGAAATCATTACATTATTGCATTGCTGTGTACGAATCAACAAAAAATAGACAAGACAGGTTTTCCTTCATAAATGTTACATACGTATGTGCAATATTGGAAAAATTGTTTTGTGGTAAGCGCATATACTATATGACTGGATTAAAGAGTTGATTTGACTTGAGTCTGACCGGTCTCATCCTCATCTCGTCTGGGATAGTCCCAAAGGGGCTTATCGCTCCTCGCTCACATGCTCAAGACCGTGCAGATTAACAGAGGAATAGTAGACTTGTGCGAGTAGTGAATGTAAAATAGAAAAAATCCCATTGGGAGTTGTTAGTTTAAGTATTTTTCCACAGGCACACCAAAGTGTATTTAGGCGGTATGTACAGGCATTTCCATCGAGATATTTTGATTAATAAGTGCGTGTATGTGTAAATGTTGATCAGAAATGAATGCAATTAAGGCGTGTTCCAAAGTGAATAAAATGAATTTCATCTTTTCATTCAATATTCAATCCCATTAGCTGTGGCCAAACGGAAAAGTAAAGTCAGGTGTGATGGAATATTTTACACACTTAATAGACGCATTTGAATTTCATTGAGATTCGATACGACCGTCTGATTTGACTTGCCCTACCTTCTGATCAACTGAAGAACAAACACACTATACCTCTACATGTCGTAAAAAGCTTTGCATTAGTAGCTCACTATTCCACTTTTTACACAATGGTCAGAGAACAACACATTGAAACAGGAGACGCTCTTGTGTATATACAGTATTAAAAATTAGTACGTGCACCTTACGAGTACCGTGCAGCCTTTGAATGAGCGGAGGAGCATTTGCGTACACACAGGAAGAGCATTTGCGTACTATTGATTGTCAATCCGACTATTAGGCCAATTCTCTAGAGACTCATCAAAGCCTGCAGCGAGACCTGGGAGTGTGTGGGGATTTACAACACTTAAGAACGAACTACTTAGTCCAAACACAAAATGGTGAATTGAGGGGTGTCTTAGAGTTTTATGATTTGTATTTTGAACTTGCGTCTCTGACTCGTTAATGTTTAACTTGGCTAAAGCTACATTCTGTTTTCCAAACTTTGATTCAATGTCAGATTTTTATTCTACAATGACCGACTCATTGTTTTGCTCATTGTGAGACATTCGATTCTCTTGTCTATCTCTTAATTTATCTTTGTGCTGATTGTGAGTATACTGTAGCATTTCTGCGTTGAAATGTTGTCAGATTTTGACTTTGACTTTTCAAACTCTCCAACCATTCTATGTAATGATTACATACAATGACTCAGACGCGTATATGACTCCGATGAGAAATGAGTCAGAGAGTATGAGGACTCAGAGTCACGGTATTTGATAAAGACTCAGAATCCTACAAAAACGATAAAGACTCATAATCCTACGTCTACAAAGGGTTGAAGACTAGTGAGCACAGAAACACAAGTATATTCTCGTTCACGATAACATGCATTTACTTGTATTTCTGTGAGTGTGTCTGTACTCTGTACCTATTTACACAGTCTTCAACCCTTTGTAGACGTATTTATAGGATTATGAGTCTATCGTTTTTGTATGATTCTGAGGCTTTATCGAATACCGTGACTCTGAGTCCTCATACTCTCTGACTCATTTCTCATCGGAGTCATATACGCGTCTGAGTCATTGCCGGATACCCTATGTAATACTCTGACTCTGATACATATTTGTACTGCAATGTCGTTACCAGCCTAGCTTAACTCATTACGTATGCTCAATTCACTTCGTTCAATTCGTCTCTTCTCCCATGCTGGTTTGCTTGCCTCTACTTCCACAGAGACTCTTACGCATGATGTACATCATCTATAGAATGGATATTCTGCTAGGCTGGCTGATTGCTTATGTGAATTGGTAGCCTGGAGCCAAGTCGTTTGAAGACAGAGCAGAATAGAATCTGACCCTTATTTCTACATTGAGCATTGAACGTCGGCCAATTTACAATTCTTTCGTTCTTTCTCTCTCTCTCTCTCTCTCTCTGTGTGTGTGTGTGTGTGTGTATGTGTGTAATTCAGTCAAACATTCGAGGATTAGTAGATTATTGGAAATCCACTATAAATCGAGGGAAACAAATGCGATCGTAACTGATTTCCTATGTGTGTGCGAGGTTGGCCGTTCTTCTAAACGTATACTTGGTCGTATTCTGCTTGTCGATGCAATCAACATATGGTATCTCCCCAAATTCCATAAACATTATGCTAACATTATCTCCTGACTGACGCCAAAAGGAAACTTAACTAAGGGTAGACTCCACTTACAACTACAATAATGGGCAAAGGAACCCTGTACGTATGCCATAGGGCTGCATGTCGTTTTATAGTAGATAATAGTGCGTACGGTTTTAGATGGTATACGGTATGTAGAAATCTAATGTTCTAAGAATGGCCTTTTGTTGTAAAACATCCGTTGCCTCCTTTCGTTTCTATAATGAGAAAAAATTCGACAAGTCGAATTAAATTTGGGAAGGCATAATGATGGAAATGTCTCGATTCGTCTCGGTACGTTCCTCTATTTTCTCTTCGACGCTTGGCTTTTACCGTTTGTTTCCCTTTTGCTTGGTAATCGAAGTTGATTTTTAGCTAAAATGCACTATGGTATAGAAGTTAATGAGACTAAGAGGAGGGAAATGATTGTGCGTATGGAAATACGGTTGCAACTAATGGCTCTCCTCGGGCTCCACCTCATTATTTATGCACAATGCCTCGTTACTGCATCGTAGACATGGACATTTGATTTGTCACTCCTCGATTGAACTGTATCAAAATGAACATCAGTATACTTCCCATTTCACCCTCAGCTTTTAATGTCACGATATGTTAAATGCCTAAACATGACGACCAAATTGATAAGTCGACTTGAAGGGAAGTCTCCTTAAGGAATACTGAACGATAATAACCATTTTATTCTGTAATTTGGTAGACGGAATGCACAATTGTAGAGAATAGAGAACTTAATTAGAATGCGGCAATTTTGAAGCTGTACAATAATTGCAAATGACGCAACCAATTAAAAACTTGTTAGTAAATCACGTAGTGTAATAATTACATATTTTTGTTTGAGACGCGAACCTACGCGGAGGACAATACTATGATGAATGTGTGGAGTATGAATGATTTTTGGTTTTGACATGCGGCTGATTTTGTTATGAAGGTGATTGGTGATTTGTAGGGACAATAGAATTATGTACATATACTAAGAGAAAGGTTTTTGACAGATTAATCGTCTGAAATGTTTGTTATGCAAGCCAAGACAACAAAAACAAATCGTTGTCCGCTGTTAAATCCTACTGCCGCATATTCATGTTGAAAAATCAGATCACTCTCTTCGCCACCATAATTGAAATACAAATGAAACGGAATACATATACGGACACAAGTACATGTAATACAAACAACGACCAGTCAGATTCACTTCATTCATTTCTCACTGTGTGAACCTCTCTATTTACTTTTCAGCTTAACAATTATGCACCTTTTATTCTGCTCGCCCGTGGTTCGCTCACTCTCTTCAGTCAATTCCCTTCTGTTCTGCTGCACGAACTCTGATTGTCCGTGGTGGTGGTAAGCAATATCTGAGCATGACATGTGTAAAGGAACGCATTTCGTTTCATTTCGCTTTGTGAAACATTGGCATGACTATTTCACACCACCGAACGTGAATTTCACTAACCACAAGTTTTTCTATTTGCCTAAAATAAAAATAATCGTTAGCGAACTTTGTTTTTAAAAAACTTAAAACATTTTTTTTAAACACACGTTCGCATTTGTACGAACGTGCACGATAAGAACAGTTGCGCTGTGGGATCTGTGGCATGTTTGGCAGGTGGAATAAATGTGCTTATAGGGAGAATTAAATAGCTTGCAATAAGGTTCTCTTAGTTGATTTGACTGAACTGTAGAAATTCATTACAAAAGAAAGACGAGATTTTGCGACACAAATAATCCTAGATTTTCGTCTTGATGGTGGAATGTAATTTTTACAGATATATCTTGTATAGAGGCTTTATTTTATCAGCGTATGTATTCAGGTTGTTTATATTTATTTTCTATATGATAATATATTCTGATCAGGTGAGTTGGTAGCCTACTTTATACGATTTACATAGCGCAAGAGAACTGCCTCTTTGGAGTTACCTTTCACGCTATCCTTCTATAGCTTATTTCACATTGCAGACGAGATCTCATAAATGTACAGCTGCTCTCGTCAAAATTCAATTCTTTGCTTAATGACAAACCCGTTGTTTTTCATCGATTCATCAGCCATGATGTGAACTGTGAACACGTATATTATATACGCTTCCATATTCCATGCATTTAAGCCTGCAAGTTGTACTACTCCACAAAAACAATTCAGTTCAAGTTTACAGTTTCTCTATTTAATTGTTGTTTTCACGAATATTAATTGGTAGGAAGGGAGGTTACATTTGAATATCATATTTTGCATACATGAAAAAATCACATTCTGTGTATTTGATAAGTTAAAAATGTCAAAAAATCACATACTCTAATGCCATTTGAAAGTGAGTTTGTTTGTTTAAAAACTTTGTGTAGAATTCATTTTTCGTATTCTGCAACTGCAAAGTACGTAATTAGACAGCACAACCTTGTAAGGATCTCTGTGTTTACAATTAGCTATTTACATAGTGTGCAGGTATCAAGGTAAAATATTTAAGGTTTTTAAGGTAGTATGTAACTGCTCCATTAGCACATAATGGCGTAGGTTAATTGGTACAACATTAAGATGGCTGGGCAGATTAGGTCATTAGAGAAACAAATTAAACTCAACTCAAAATTTGTAGTGCATGCGTAGAAATTACAGTTAAGTTTCCCAATCATCAGATGCTTTGAATATCTGTGCCTTCAAAGCTGAAACCTTTGCTATGGCTTTGGCCTCACCGACGCGGAGCGCATAGGTTACGATGAAATCCGATCCGCTTGCTGTGTCCGCACCAAAGCGGAGATACGCCGGTGGACGCGGAGACTGTCCGCGCGCAGAGTATGAGTTATGGAG
>JABASC010005521.1:0-10088 GCA_019776185.1 Plutomurus gul
AGTTGTCCCCCCGTTTATATGGTATGTATGCAGTCGAAGTCGTCCCGTTTATGTTATTAGAAAACATTAGATCTTTGGCTTTCATATAAAACAGATGTTTTCGAGTTGCCCATTCTCCAAAATTGCGTAAGGGAAATATGCACATATGTAATTAAATTACAATTTCGAACTTTCGATGTAATTTGTAATTACATTGAATACCATTGCATTAGTAATTTGGCCAAGTTTGGGATATTCCACAAGGTCCACTAAACTTCAAAGAAAAAATATCAATAAAATGAAGTACTCATTTTAAAGATATTTTAGGCTAAAATAAGGGCTTATTTTAGGCTCACCTTTATACTAATGCCAAATCATTGAATTAAATGCAACCCCTTTGAGATCTCTCGTAAATGTAACATGAATGCTGTTCATTTTTGACATAACTTTATTAGCGATTTGATTTCCTCTTAGGTATCTTGGTTGTATCTCTGAATTTATCAGAACGCGGCATTTGCCTATGGTTGTGTAGATGCACTCCAACTGCTGGAAGGGTAGAGGGAGCTGAGTGAGGAAACGTGAGTGATTAAGGGAATAGTGGTGGATAGATTCGTGTACTCCTCCGCCTATAGAGTTTCTTCCGAGTAGGAGCTGCGAGGAGCCCAAGAGCCGACCAAAGAGCGATTCGCTTCTTTATTGAAACTGCATTGGATCATGTCACACACATCAGACCGGAGGTAAGAAACCTTGGAAATTATATTGGAAATACGTTTACCCCAAAGGGGAAGTTTGTGAAATCGTGAAGTGCAACTCTCGTTTTAGGTGTAGGCAACATATAGAATGTTTTTGAATTCAAATTTCACTCACAATTTCGAAATGAAAAAGTGACAAGAGTTGCCCATGCCGTTCGGTGAACTTCAATATGGCGCAAAGCCCATTTGATTACATTGTGCTTTGTGTTATACACTTTTTCTTTGATTTTTGAATCTCGTTTCTATTAAAATTGTGGTTGTTGAAACAGAAATCAGTTTTTTATCAGTGAACAATGTGTAGTACAATCTTTTCAGCTTTTTTGATCGGAAATCTGTAGAAACAGTTTGTATTTGAGAGTTTAGTTCGGGTTTAAGTTGGACAACTTACATCAAAAGGCTTTATTTAATTTCACTGTTTCTTTACATTTGTATTAAATCGATGTTGTTTTATTCATTTTTTTAGTAGAGAAAGAGAAGACTGGGCGCCTGAAAGTAGAAATGGACCCAGCGGTGTAAAGGACAACAACAAATATGATGGACCGGCGGGAATGGACCCTGATGGGGTCATCGAATCTACCTGGGACCAGGTACTGTAATAACTAAACTTTTATTTTACGTTTTACGTACAGCTATGTTGGCAGTTTTACACTTTAAGCATTTTTTTGTTTTAAAAGTAAGTTCTTTTTCGTTTTATGCGCTCAATTGTTTTCCGAATACCAAGCCCATGGGCCAATAACTTTTTTAGCTTTTTATCACTGCAGCTTTATCCAGCAATTAAAATTTTATTAGTGTGGATTACAATTCAAATTGAGTTATAGAAGTAGTGATTCATTCCATTCATCTTTCCTGTTCAATATAATCGGTTCTATGTGATGCTACTACAGACTACAGAGTGAGGGTATTAAAAATGTGGTTACAGTATAGTAGAATAAGTTAGATGGCCGGCATGGTGGTGGTAGGCATGCATGCTTCCTTACATGCATCATGGGAAGGGCATTGGCATTGGCATTTAATAACTCGGCTACGGCTACTCCGCTCATTCAGTTCTTCTGCACTCGGTGCCCATATATTATTATTATATTATATATATGCATACTATACAGTCTATACAGCCAGTTATTATGACCAAGGCTTAAATATAAAACTAAATACTACTACCTACGACGACCTACAATACACTTCGATTTAACATGGTATAAAAACTTTTACTATAGAAATATCCTAGAGAGGTAATTGTACATTGTGCAGTACCTACTTGACTCACTCAGTGCGAAGCAGTACCGTAACAACACCAGTTGAAGTTGTTGGACTGATGCTGCTTAATAATGGGATGGGGTAGACAAGAATAGTGAATTTTGTATGTATGTACGTTTACAACACTTACACGACGGCTACAACATGGACCCACGGTTGTGAACAGAATAGATCATTCTCTCTCCCAAATGTATTGCACAATCAATAGCTTAGAGCTCTCTTTTCTGTCTATTGTATTTGACTACTGTGTAGTACATTATGTAGGACACAAATATCTATTATTTCTTACCTTTCCTCGCAAGAAAAGAGTAAAGTGAACGGATGACATTGAGATGGAATGAGACAATGATAAAATCAAGCGTCCGTGAGCGAGTTCACGTTCACTTGAATTGCACTATTTTCCTTTGGACTCTCTTCCAGGTGCTTTATAGACTATACCCCTAGATTGCAGATGTAGGACGACGGAGGACAAATGCTGATGCTGCTATTGTAGTTGACTGACTTGGCTGTACTCATTTAAATTGAACTTACAATGCACTTTACAACGACAAGAAAAATAGCTATAGATCATATGTAGCGTAAACTCATACACGTAGCTTCGTATCGTAGCTGGTTGACAGGACCGGATGCTGATTACGAGGAATAAGAGCGATAAGAGTCAGCAAGTGGCTAAACGAAAGAGCGCCAAGTTATTAAGGGACAAAGCTTTCCTTCGTACAGTTGATAGTTGATTGCATCTTTTCATATATACGTTTTGTAGTTGATACTTGAACAGTGGAGGGAAAAAGGCAGTCTCGGTAATGCGGACAGGAATGTCTCAGCAAATTACCAAGTTCGTGAGAAGGGAATGTGATGTGGGGTAGGCTACAACATTGTGTCTATGAATGACTCAATGCAATGACTGCACAACTGTGTGCATAGAAGAATGAATGCATGTCTGTACAAACCTTGAGTATAGTGCGGTGATAGTATAATACTATGTTCATTGACCTGAGGGGAGTTATCTCACTACCAACTACAACTCCACTCTACCATTCTGTAACACTGCCTGCATCTTTCACCCACCCCGATGTTCTCGTCAGTAATATAATAAATATAGGTTGTAAAATTTTACTGATTTTGTATCTTTTGTATTAAAGATGTATTACGACTTGTTACTGTATTTATTATATATGGAAAATATAGATGCAATTTTAATAGGTATAATATTTGATTTAGTAGGGAATCGTTAAATCTTACAGTAACATAAATAAGCGTCGCTAATTGCATTTGCAGCATTACTTCAATTTTCCATTAACTTAACCCCCTCCTGAAATTAATTACTTTTGTGTTCAATTAAGTTACACATTGTTTGATGAAGGTTAGAGACAGCCTTTGAAGCCACTTGTGCAGTTGAGAAATGAACACTTGGAGTTAAGAAACCTTGAACCAGTCTCAATTGTAGGATCTTGCCGTGTCCATATGGGAAGTAGAAAGTGCGATGTTATATGCATTGCTAATTTATTTATATAGGTCAAGAATAATGACAAATTGAAAGTTTATGTTAGTTGGCAGCCAGAAACCAATAATGGAAACATGCACAAGGCGAGTAGGGTGGTAATAAAATGTAAAATCTGAATTTGCTTTATTCAATTCAAGTGTCAGAAATCACGTTAGATAAAATTTTAAAAGTACAAAATTAGTTAGCTAACTAAAATGATTATGAGCTTGTACTTAAACGAGTAACTCATGGCGGTGTGTACATAGTATGATTAGCTTGGTTGGTAGGTGCAATGAGTATACATAGGCTGCCCTATATTATATTGTATCTAGTGGTTTTTGGGTATGACTGCGAAGGAAATGTTGCATTGCTCCAATGAATTTAGGAAAACCTGTGTGCGAAATGAAAAAATAGGACTGCTATTTATTTTGTGAAGCAATTCCGATATATTTAAAAATTAACAATCTTTTTAGGCAGGAGTAGTTTATAGTTACATAAGCCATTTGGATACGAACAAAATATTATGTACATATTATATGATATCTGCATTACTGTAGTGCGATGTGAACTAATTGATTATGGAGATGAAATGCATGTAAAATCGTATGCATTTATACTATTTTAAGTTTCTTTCTGCACCAAGCTTAAGTTTTGATGAAAGAAAAAGTTGGTAACGGAAATGCTTCGTCTTGCTGTTGCTTGAAATTGAAAAATTATCTATTATGGGATGTGATGGGCAATTGTTACTCTAATTTTTACTTTTTGAAATAATCAGGTGGTCACCAGTTTTGATGATATGGAATTAAACCAAAAATTATTGCGTGGTATTTACGCATACGGTTTCGAAAAACCTTCGGCTATTCAGCAACGGGCGATCATTCCATGCGTAAGTGGAAGAGATGTCATTGCTCAGGCACAGTCTGGGACCGGCAAAACTGCCACATTCTCGATTGCCATTCTTCAGCAAATCAACCCTGATAATAGATTGTGTCAGGCACTCATCTTGGCCCCTACAAGAGAGTTAGCCCAGCAGGTACAGTTGACTACAAAATCTTCTTTTTATTGTTATACTTGGTTCAACAAATCTAACTTTTGATGCTTGCATAAGCAGAAGTGTGAGAATTCGTAATAAGATTTTGAAAAATCAGGTGTCATGAATATGCTTTTGAGTACGAGTCTGCTCGTGCTCACTTGATATTGTAAAGTTTTAAAACATGGTTGTTAGATTCATTAACCGTGTCAACGTGTCATTGTTAGTGAAATCACTAAATAAATAAAATTAAAGATTTATATGAATTCGAATTTATAACATGTAGTTTATCGTTTGTGTTTCCTATTTTGTCTCCCCGGGATGAGTCTGGGAGTTTCCTATACTACATGTTCAGTGTTCTATCTATGTATATTATCACTGGGTAAATTTAACCTTGGAGAGCAGTGATACGATGCCAAAGGAAAAGATAAACTCGACCATGTGATTCTGTTTAAGTTTAATTAAGAATTTCATTCATTTGAGATGGTGTGGTAACAGTGTGATTTTGATATTTTATAGATTCAAAAGGTCGTCGTCGCATTGGGCGATTACATGGGAGTGACTTGTCACGCATGTATTGGTGGGACCAATGTCAGAGACGACATGAGAAAATTGGAATCCGGTGTACAAATCGTTGTTGGTACACCAGGTCGTGTCTTTGACATGATCAATCGTCGGTCCTTCAGAACCGACTCGATCAAAATGTTTGTCCTGGATGAAGCCGACGAGATGTTGTCTCGTGGATTCAAGGATCAAATTTATAAGGTGAGACTTTCGAATTGGTTTACAATGGAATGGCTTGTGAAACTTTGATTATCCAATTCATGTTTAAAATTTTACGCTGATTGACATTATAATCGGGTTTGTACTACAGGTTTTCAAAACATTGAACGGTGACACACAAGTTATTTTGTTGTCTGCCACAATGCCTCCTGATGTTTTGGAAGTGACCACGAAGTTTATGAGAGACCCAGTAACAATTCTGGTTAAAAAGGAGGAGCTAACCCTTGAGGGTATCAAGCAATTTTATGTTAACGTGGAGAAGGAAGAGTGGAAGCTGGACACGCTCTCTGATCTCTACGACACTCTGTCCATTACTCAGGCGGTTATTTTCTGTAACACTCGTCGTAAGGTGGATTGGCTCACAAGTCGGATGCGAGAAAAGGAGCATACTGTCTCCGCCATGGTAAATCCCCCAAAATAATTACTTATCATTATTGGAGTATGTCTGTTTTTGTTGCATAGATATTGATGGAAATTGGTGTATTATTTTGCTATTAGCACGGAGATATGGACCAGAAGGAACGAGAAGTAATTATGAAGGAGTTCCGGTCTGGATCCAGCCGTGTGCTCATTACTACGGATTTGTTGGCGCGTGGCATTGACGTTCAACAAGTGTCTCTTGTTATTAATTACGATTTGCCCACAAACCGAGAAAACTACATTCACAGGTGAAAACACTTTTCAGCTTTTAATTTTAGTACTTCTGCTGTTAGTTGGTAGTTAGTTAATACAGTATGTAGATATCTCGTTGGCGCAATAATGGGCAATGACACTAAACGTCATTTAATATATAATTAAATTGAAATGTAGAATTGGACGTGGTGGACGATTCGGTCGTAAAGGAGTTGCGATCAATTTTGTAACTGAAGAAGATCAGCGCACGCTAAAGGACATCGAGGAATTCTACAACACTCAAATAGTTGAAATGCCCTCCGATGTAGCCAATATGTTCTAAGCATAATGTGCATAAGTGGAGAAATTTTTTCAGTTCTACAAAATTTATGTCAACAGCTTATTAAACCCTTTTTACTCTACCTCCTTCTTTGTCGAAATTCGTTTTCTTTTCTTAATATCTTTCCGGATTGCATTGGAAAGTCAATTATAGTAATAATTAGTGGCACCTTCTAAATCCAGATAGAAACCTTACTATAACTATCCTAGATAATTAGATGAGTACTATTATTATAATCATAGTTAGTGTATTACATTATATAATATAGTAAATTAAATATTTATTTAGACTTAACTTCTACCGACAGACAAACTAAGACATACACATAAGTACTGCATCTGTTTGTCTGAATGATTTTTGATCTGTGCAGTAATATCTACAGATTTCGTTACAATACAGCCGATTCGGTTATCCTTATTCATTTAATAAACTGGTACCTCTAAGATATAATTGTAATTTTTCATGTGATGTGTTGTTTTTTGTTAGTTACAAGATGTAACAGATGTAGGAGTAATTACATTGACAAATAATGAAAAGGGTGTGAGTGAATTGTATCACAGTGTAAAAGTTTATTCCCATTTCCTACTACCCTAAAAGAATAATAGCAGTTTGTCTGAATCATAATGTGAAATGTTGACTGCAGCTAAATAAATTAATTACTGAATGATAATGGAAATAAGAATAGTAAGGTTAATTGAATTTGAAGGAGCATGGAAACCCCAGGATTTTTCAAGAAGAACGATTATTTGATATGATGTGACCAAATCTTCCTCACCTCGCCCGTTATCACATGGCAAAAATATAATGAAATGTCAAAGGGGCTTCGTGAGTAATTTTTGTGTCACTGTTTGTGTCGGGAAAAGTTAACATCAATATTAATACTGTTAGTAAAACGAAATGATGTAAGACCGGGAAAAATGGAAGTTGGATAAGATTCGATTATTTGGATCTGTTTGAGAGAGCGATTCTAATGCTTCCTTTAAATAGAAATTGCATTTTCGGATCGCCTCCTCTAGTAAAGACTAGTAGTTGGAAGTATAAAGCTTGCTTCATTGGAAGGGCAGACAGAAATATCATCTTTTTAATAATATAATTGACGTTATTAAATTTTTATCGCTGTTTAGTTTGTTTGTCGGTGGATTAATTAGAGAGTAACAAATACATACTTGCAAGTAGTAATATCGTATACACATTAAATTAGCATCCTTATCACACAACAGTCGTAATGGAATCGAGGCATTGAGGGTACATTAAAGCTACAGATTAATTATTTCTGTTGGTGAATTATGAATATCTTTTAGTTGTTTAATACTAAATTACTTAAGGTAAATTAAGCAGTATGTGAAAAAAAGGTTTTGAAAATGTCAAAAAAAATGTTGGAATACGCTGATCCTTTTTGAATAAGATAAACAGAAAAGGATAAAAATAGGAAAATTTCATTGAATTGTAAAAAAGTAACCGGAAATTAAAAGTCTACTACAATATACAATACCAGAAGTAAACGATAAACAATGAATTACTACTTCTAATCCTAACCAACTAAAACAGCATAATGAAAAAAGTTTATTATTGAACTACAAAACAAAGTTACACACACGAGCGTTGAAAATAAAAGCTTTATTTAAATTCAGCCTCTTGAATGTTATGTTAGATTGAGTAACGATGAGCCTGTTGAATGTCTTGTTCGATGCATTATTATGATTGTGAAACAGGCGTTTTATTAGAACAAATGAAACTGAAGCAAATAATGTAGTAATTAAGCGCGGATTATTAATATCATTATCATTTGTACCAATGATAGACATAATTGCCTAATGTATGGTTACAACTGTCGATGTAGGTGTGTGCAAATAGTTTATATTTACTTATTTTTACTCGACAACTAAAGAAAAGAAAATGATCATTTATATAAAGCATGTGTTTTCATTCGAATGTTAATAATACATATTTAATAGTATTTAACATGTAGGATGATTACCATAAATAATTGGATCGACCATTTATAAATCATTTCAACAAATGATATAAAGCCTTTAGTCAGCGGTCAGGAATTCTGAGACTTGTGGAAAACAGTAAAAGCAATTTCAGTATGTCTTTTAAGTTCATACTTCGACAGAATCAAAAAATGAGATGCATCATACTACATCTAAGATACACAATAACGAGATTGATTACACATAATTGTGTATTCATTCATCTCGATATGGCATTTGGAAGCACCATAGATAGTCTTTTTGTAATGTGCACTAGGTTTTTATAAGACACGAAACGATATTATTATAAAGGTGTAAGAGGTTTTAGGAGAAACAAATTGTTGTTGTTCACTGATCATTCAACGTTTGTACAATATTACGAAACGAACCTACCATCACACAAATACACAAATATCATCAATCAAGTTTGTAATAATGATATTATTACAGAAATCCCATGTTTGTTGATTATTGAGACACAACCACGGGTTCTCTTCCTAATATTTAGGATTTTAACGTTAAGTTGAGCAACCATTCAATAGCTATGTATCACTTGACTGCGGGTGAAAATTCACTTATAAAACTTATGAACTCATGAGCAGAAAAGAACGAAAATAAATTCTTAGTTGTGCATCTCTGAATTAAAATGATACTATGATAACAGGTCAGTGTTCGGTATGGGCGTTGTACACGAAAGAGACTTCATTCTCCTTCAAATATTATTATGTGTACTAACAACAATGTTTTGACTTTGATGGTAGCTTATGGAATGGAAAGAAATTCATTTTGTATTTCTACCTTATAATGAAATAATAATGTCAAGTGATGGCATAGATTCTAATTGTGAGATCATTTGGGTGACATTGGTAGTTCCTTCTAGTTTTATCATTATAAGCAGCGCTGGACGGAATAAATAAGAAATGACTTAATTTATTACTAAACGCATAATTACGTAGAGTATGAAGAGGCAGTAGTAGTTATTATTTGTCTGTTTCCGTGCTCTCGCCATTTGAAATGAAGCTTGTGTCCGTGTGAGTGTGTTAGTTAACTGTTTCCACAGTTGCTGTTTGATACTGACTATACTACTATTACAGATATACATATGGTGAATGACAGGAGGTAAAATGAAAAGTGGTGAAATGCTATGCTGTAGTGTAAAAATGAAGTGAGTTTGGGTTTTGGAAGAAAATTTGGAAAATACACTTGATAGTAGTTACTTTCACAGAATTTCTTAATATTACACAGTTTACTTATTGATGCCCAATATTGCTAGATGCGAGTGTAAAAGTTAAAGAATTGTTTTGTGTGCTGGACCTCAGCTAAATGGTAACTAGCGATAAATGTAAGGGTAATAGGCCGTACTTTAAAGTACTTTTGCCCTTGTACAGGCCTTCAGGTAAAATATAATGATGATTGGGATGACATAATAATTATGTACTTTCAATATATGAGTATTGATAGTGTAAAATGGGAATTAAATGTTTAGAGAAAAATAAAGAGTAGGATACACATCAAATTGTAACAGTTGTAAAACTTTTAAGTCTTGTCTTCTTGTTGTCCTACTTCTGCTACCATAATAATATGATACTTACTTATATTATTATTACTATTACGATACACTATGAAAATGTATGGATTTACCTTAAATACACGATTGATATAAAATGCCGGAACTAATTCTGAGACTTCAAGATCTGTATTTAACCTTCATTTTATATATATGATTGCAAACGTCTTGGCATTAGATTTACCTTTTGAAAATCGCATATTAATGTGCATAATTTTAGTCGTTCGTGAATGTGGTTTCATATCTACAAAATATAGGACCTGCCCCACCCTACATTCTTAATTACCAATTACGAATGAAAGACTCTAGGATACATAA
>JABASC010005522.1:0-10087 GCA_019776185.1 Plutomurus gul
GTGTTTACGTGAAGTAGTGAGAATATAGTGGCTCCCAATGTTAGTTACACAATAAAGTGGGTATGCTAAAAAAATTGTTAGATTATTTCAAATTTCAACAGAATTTTATCAAAACTGTCATTTATTTGATACAAGTATTTATAATAGAGTCGTAGTACTTAATCTGCTTAAGGAGTTGCATGGCGATGTATTTCGTACAATTACATTGCAAATGAATCGATAAAAATAAATAGTTACCACAGAACAAACAAATTTCGTTGCATTGCGTCGTGTGCATGTAAGAAGTAACGCATTTGCGTTACACGTATTCTTGTAATACAGGAATAGCATAAAAATATTGTGCTTGTGACCACTACAGAGAGCGCGCTATAGCCACTATTGTCCATATATACAGATAGTACAGTACGTAGTACGTTACTAGACGCAAAGTAAAGCTCTATTTTCCTTATCACATTTTGTGGTACATCATAATCACAGAAAGTTGACTTTATTTTGACTTAGAGCTGCATTGCATTTGCTTTCTATTATTATTATTATTATTAAGGATGATAACACCAGAATATCAAACTGATGCTCCTCTTTTCTAAAAGCATAGCATACGGAAAAATCCATTTCTGTAAGTGGCGGTTACTTCTTCGCGTCTCTAGCATCTAAACAGCTAATGAATTACTAGCGCGTTTTACTTTTGTACACATTTTTGCGTTTTGTTTTGCACACTGCACACACGAAGCCTTCACATCATATGTTCAGTTTTCAGCAGGATATGGTGATGGTGGAGGTTGAGGAATACACTGTCCTCTCTCAGTGCATTGGGAGGAGATGGGGACGTTTGTCTGTTTGGATTATTGTGACAAGTTCCCTCGTGCCTTTGTACCGCATCTTTTCGTGAAAGCCTTAAGTAAACACAAATATGTTTGCCGATCAAATATCCATGCTCTGCATATACAATACAAATGTGTGGAGAATCTGTATCTGTAGATACAGATACACACATTTAAGCTTGTTATCAAAGCTGTCTGTCATAGGTTGACTTACGATTTGCCACAAAAATTGCATTTGGGTTTCTCTTCGGAATCATGCTTCAGCTTTCTGTGTCGCGTCAGATTATCTTTCCGTGTAAACTGCTTAGAGCAATCCTGTTACATAATCGAAAAAAGTAAATCAATATGTTGTGAAATCATCGTGAGAAATTTTACGATTCACCCAACAACAACTGAGCCATAGCTCGTCCTTGCATTTGGATCATTAAATTGCAGGAGTTCATACTTACGGGACATTTCTCCGTTTGATGAGCGTGTTTGGTAGTGGATTGCATATGACGCTTTTGCTCTCGATAGCTTTTAAATCTGTAGGCACAGCATAGCGGCTCAATCTTGGCTTTGTCCTCCCAAGGTCTCCAGTGTTCTGGTTCTGTCGTCAAATAAAATTACCATACAAATGCTTTGCACAACAGCATTTGGCAGAGGAATGTCTGTGTTATAGCTCATCTTCAGCAATTTGGCAAATTGATGAGGACTGCATGAAATTGAAATACTAACACTGCGAGCGACCGTGACTCATATGTATGCATACCTTATCTAAACATACGGTGGACGGATAGTGGTGCACCTTTCATAATACTTTTCTAGATATTTATAGCACTATGTACTAAATAGCTGGTGTATACTGCAATTTTAAAACGCTGTCAAGTGATATGTGGGTTAAGTAGGTATTTACGTACCCTTTTACGATAATAGTTCACCCAAACAAACTTAAGCTCTACAAATATTTCTTTCGTTCTCTGGTTGCATAAGATCCGGTAGCCTGAACTTATTGCTAAAGTTTCTCACGCCTACTTATATGTATTCCTATAATCTGAAGTTGAAAAGCAAGCAGCATTATATTGTGGGCAATCAATGTGGTGTGTACATACTACCGTCTAGGTATATTTGTGAAACTTTGCTCAAGATAACGGTTTGGCAGTTAGCAATGGCAGTGAGTGCAAATAATCTGATTAAAGTAACAGGCAGACTTTAATTTCTCCCTCTCTGCTGGAAAAAGTAAATCCAAACTAAATAGAAGGAGTACTAGGCTTTGATTAATTGTTGTTAAACTCAAAACTAGTAACGGTTGATCGGTTGCCAATAAAGAAGTTACATGGTCACGATGATTCTGATGACAATTTCAAATATATCGGTAAAAATCTTATTTTAAATCACCAGAGTAAGTGATTCAAAAATCTTTGGACTATGTACAAGTTTTTTATTTAGCTACTTATACTCAAAAAACATTTAATGATTTTTTAGTCTGAGCTAATGTTTGAATTAATTTTAGTTGACTGTAATTTCGCTTACCAATTTAAGTATTAATTAGTGTTCATTTGTTGGAGTGTGGCTACTGGATTACATGGATTGTGAAAAAATAACTTACCACTGGTGGTTGGGGAGACTGCTCTGCTTGATTTAGATTGACGACACTTGGCAGCGACCATGATGCAATCTTTATTTATAGACAATTTTCAAAATCTGAAAATGATTAGGTAAGGCTAGTTCTCAAGTTCAGTGCTGTTCTTGATTTAAATTAAATGGAAGCGGAAGAGACTGAAATATTAATGTTTCTGCTACTGAGTTAATTGAGATAATAAATGGATGGAGTGAAATGTGAAAATTGTGGAAGATGTGGATGGACAATTACTTTCCACGACCAGTGGAGGTGACAATGAAATTACTAATGGAGGGGAGTACTCACTGGTACTCCGACTTAAATTGTTGAGCAAGCACACAAACCAATGATAATGATTATCACCAGTACGAACTATGCGGAGAGACAGACAGAACGAGAGGTGGACGTTGTTGTTCTGCTTAGAGTATTGTGTACTTAATTGGAATCAGTGATACAGTGAAAGCAGCAGTTAATAGCAGTCGGTGTATGTAGAAAGTACAAAGTACGTGTGCATACTCATACTTATGTATGCAGTTCTCTGTTAAATGTACCGATTGTGAGTTACCAAATGCCTATGTACTCCCACTAAGTAGACAAAAGGGAGATATACCGACGAACACAGAGTATCATACCTGAACAATGCATATTGCTACCAGTGACCAGTTTAAAACGGGGAATCACACTTTTGGGTGGTGCAGTTTAAACTCATTTGAGTGATAAGTAAGTTTTACCATATAATTGTTGGTGAGTAAAGTTGTCAGTCTGTTGGCACACGACTTAAGCACGACCCTCATCTCACTCCAGCTTTTTTAGCTGTGCTATACATATGATTTTGATTAAATTTAGTGTAATTCAATCCCAGCCAATAAACGCATCGCTGAAGCATATAGTGATGGCTGTTGTTCCGAAACCCTCACCTCTGTAAGCCTTTACAGTTCTTTACGGAGTACATGGTATTATGTATGTATGATAAGTACACCAATGCTACTACCTGTCCCCGTATACACATATTGTACACGGAATAGGAAAATATCATTATTACTTACATGTACTCATCGGATAGTGGAGCTAGTTAACCTTTTCACTTAAACTTGTCATTGTGACCACAGAATTAAACATGAAAACAGAGCAGATCAAAGCCGCGATAAACAGCTCGTTCGTGAGGAGAAAAACCTCCCTACTAAATTTGCAATGTCATAACGAGGCACACTAATGAAAAGAAGAATATTATATAGTGCAGGTGAATGAATATTAATTTATTAAAGCCAACCGTGGCTTAAGTGACGGATTTTTCTGCTACTTTCATTGCGCTCATTTATGAGTGTCATTAAAAATTTATTACTGGAGTAGGCTCATATGAGACAACAAACAAATAAATCGAAAAAGATGCTATGTTTTCAGAGTCGAACATTTTGCCCTTTGTCTGTATGAAAAGCATGAATGTACTGATTCGTATTGTTATTTATCTATTTACAAATACATGGAGTCTCTGTAATGTGCATGTAGCTCGAGTCCACCAAAAGACTAAACAGCCCATTTCAAGTATGAGGTTGTCCGTTTATATTTTTTATGTCTTTATTGCTTTTCAACTCTTTACTTTTTAAAAGTCGAATGATTAACTTGCGTTCTTGTCTTGTAGATTAGCTTGCATGAGGGATGAGGGTAGGCTGAATTCGTTTGTACCAAAAATGACCTTAAAAGGGACGACACTATATCGCATTGGTTATTATTACATTATTCGTCGATTGTGAATGGAACTATATTACAGTCTACTACCTATCTTCAATCTTTAAGATTTTCAATTTTTCAAGCCTTCAATTCAATGTAGTGAAAAGTTCTACGTTTCTTTGGTCACATACTGATATTCGATGTCTGCAAAGAATTTTTTTTCGAAGAAAGTAGTTTCACATGTAAAATATGTAAAAGTTGGCGAAATGCGAAGTGAATGGAAAATGAGATCATGTAAAAAGTACATTCTGTAAAGCAACGCATATTCTGTATTTCAAAGGGTAAAAAATTACACATATAGTACGATTTAGACTACCCATTATGTCTGCTTCTATGATATAAAGTGTGCCGCTCAATAGGACCGAATTTGCTGTTTGTATGAACAACGATTCGGAGTTACTTACGGAATGAGCACAGAGAGGCGGTATACTAATGCTTGTTGTGTTTCCGATAAGGTCCTTCCTAAGAGCGGTACTTGGAAGATTTCAGTGCGAGCTCATCAGTCGATGCAAATTGCTTTTACGTTGCTGTGGGATAGTGATACACAGATAAGTTGTGCTAATAAAGCCCCGACAAGTCTGAGTCTTTTGTTAGGTTCGGCGTATGATTACATCGCTCATTTGCTATTTCAGTATATGAAGTAAGATTCAACGTATACGTAAATTCTTTATTATATTCATTATATTCATTTAGCATTGTGTGTGCTAGACTGTTGGACTCGTCGTGTCCCTATTCGATTATCTCATCTTCACAGGAAAGTGAATTTACAGTATAGGATCTCCACACTTGGTAGAGTGGCAGGCGGTCTAGCTTTTCTATCTATCTGTACATATGACATCAATGATGAGTTAACCCTGTGTGGTAAGTTTATTTGCACATGAGATTGCATAACATACTAACTGTAGCTATTATACAACCAGACAGAGAGCAATGTATATGTGTGTGTTCTGTGTGGTATTAATGCTAGCAAGGAAAGTTAATTTTCGCTTCATATTTCACCTCCTAAATATATGAATCACTGCTGCACGCAATGACACCAAAACCAAAGCCCCAACTCATGTCATTCCACAGTGTCCTGTTCAGCACATGATAAAAGAATAGGGCAGATTCGAAGTTTCCAACAAGCAGACCGCTTTGCAAGATCGAACAGGTTTCGTGCAAATGTCATTGAGCCAAGAATTCGAAAAAATACTATTTTTGGGTTATCAGTATCACAAACGTCCAAAGATATTTAATAATAGTAACATGGTGGTGGTACGTCACTTATTCAGTTCACAGTACACAACACACAACTCAACAATTAGGAATGTAATATGTAATCTAATTGACGGTATATAGACCCTCTCCTATATCCATTAATGACAGTAGGTAGTTACGTAGACTGCAGGACGCTTAACAAACATAGCAAACGTTTGTTGGCGAATAGACACCATTTTCGTAGTTGTTCCATGATATATTGTTAAGCCGTTATCATCTCGTTTATTGACATTCGGGACCGTGATTAAAAACGTTTTCACAAAAGTTCACTGTGAATAGCGAATGTGCATAGCTTTTGCATGACAGAGTAATGTAATCCTGGAAACTCTTTAAATTCCAATTATTAACAGTAATTACGCATACACACATGATGATATTTATTGCTTTATTGTAAAAGTTTGTTTGTCCAAAATCCCTTTCCCACGCTATCTCATTGCGGAGTGATTCAGTATAATTAATGTGCAAATATGTTCTTCTGGAAATACCTTCAAATTGGCGATTAAAGCGTCAGGGGATTATTTCTCTATGTGATATTGTCAATATTTACCTTACCCACGATCTTGTTCTATGTCATATCAATAAAATACTGCTACTGTATAGTAAAAGAAGGACGTGAGAACGTGTATTGACCCATTAATTTCCTAAAATCACACAAACTACTGTAATTTGCAATCAGCATTGATGGTGACATCAGGGAGGGTAAATTATGCACCTAAGAGATAATAAGACCCTCGTTTCTCTTACTTTCCTTTACTATTTACTATCTGATACCATTGACAGATTAGTGCCGTGCGGAGTGCAGGATTGCAGAGTGCTCGCTGTAAAAGTTGCAGTGTATAAAGCGTGTTATTTGTGTCAGATACGACACAATCTAACTGTGGAATTTCTGATATGCTATCGTATAGAAACCACTGGAAGGTATTACTTATTATACATTATACGCTTAAATGGGATTTGAGATTTTTGGTGACCCAGTGTGAGAATGTTCCGGTGAAATAGTATACATGGTTGAGTATTTGCTTGATGGAGGTTTACATGAGTGATAAGAAGAGCTCAGAAAACATGTTCCAATATGTTTATGAGAGCACAGGATGACATCGTCGAACTTTTTCATTTATTGTAGAATACTGTCAATATTTCGCCAACCATAGTTAGCATTATCAAGACAATCGCAGTTTAAAAATAAAATAATGTAGTAAGTTTCAACATCTTACTAAATTCTTTTATTTTTAAACTACGGTTGGCGAAATATTGACAGTATTCTACAATAAATGAAAAAGTTCGACGATGTCATCATGTGCTCTCATAAACACATCTTTAGATAGCAACTAGCAACACTTCGCTCTCTCTGTACTGTATAGAAGGGCTCTACTGCCGCACCCAGTACAGAGAGAGCGAAGCTTTGCTATCAACAACACTTGTTCCAATATGTCAACTGAAATACTAAACTAAAGAATAGATGTAAAAAATATTTTAAAATGTAAACTATAATAATTATGTGTTTCAAAACCGGGTTAATGAGATTAAATCTAATAATTGAATTTCCCCTTTATGCCCAAATATTTGGTTGTTAATACAAAAAATTTCAGCCGACGTGAGCAAATTTTTTTCTTTTTCTTTAATATATTTAATCTATTAATGAATGATAAAGCCCCAAGTATATTTATTAATGATAATTTGATTTACAATTCGATTTATGAAATAAATAAATATTTCTAAGATGTTGTTAAAGTATATGCAGAATTGGGATTATGTTATTTAGATTTTTCCTAGCGTTTTAGAAAATTTGTACAATATTCTAAAAATAATAAACATATTTCCGGATTTCCAGTTGTGATGCATTCGAGTAAGGATGCATTATGCATTACATCATGCTTGATGCTTTTGTTAAGAAGATGCATCATGCATCTACTAAAGTAACCTAAATGCTATTTTGCTTATCTGCGAACCTCACAATCGATACCAAGTTACATTAACTTGTATGATATTCATATATTTATTTACAGTCTTGATATCAATATCAGTGCATTGTTTCTGTGACTGTGCGTCCGTGCATTACCGTCAGCGTTCCCATGCATAGTAGATGCGCCTCCTCATGAATGAGTAACGTAAATAATCGCACTGTGTATTGCAACTGTTGTGGGGACTTAAAAACACAAAATAAATCAACAGCGGTTTTATGAAGAATAGTTCTACGGATGGGGTTGTGGGGCTTTACTGTAGGGCAAACAGCGCACCATCTAGAAATATGTAATTTGAAATTGAAAATAATTGGCCAACAATGACAAATCAAATATGTATTGACTAAAAAATTCAAAATTCGTTGTTTTTTCGAATTGAACTAACCATCGGTTTGGTTATTGTGCTCTTATCGAGACCATTTCGTCAATTTTGGTCCGATTTTGATGAATAAAGGCACATTCGAAATAGGATTTTCAACTTTGGCACACATTGAACGTTGCACATGTTTGACTACACTCACTCCTGAGAACGTTTTTCTCAAGTTTTCAGAAGAAAATCCTCTATTCATCAAAATCAAACTGGACCCAAATCCAAATTGTCGTGTGAATTACCTGATTACATATGTATGCCTTGGTGGATGCATTGATAGTTGCAAAAGAAAACGATTTTTGAAATAGGGGTTGAGTTCGAAATGGAAACTTTGGAAAGTGATTTATTTAGAAAGTCGTTTTTTAGAAATCATAGGAAATAGGGGCGGAAATTCACTATTGAGTCATTCTTAAAATTACCACAATCTCGACCACAATCATATAAATACATAGGTGTGAACACCATATTTTAAGTATAATGACTTAGAGGCCGTAAAAGCAGGCATTAAAAATCCGAAATAGGCAGACAAAAAGCACTTAAAATGTCATGTCGATGTACGTACTTCATAAGTACTAAAAATTTTTAAATGTACATGAAAAATTAATATCTAAAAGGCTTTACAAAGTTTCATATTTAGTAGTTGAGAGCCGATAAAATAATTTTAAATCATTGAGGCAAAAAAAACTTATTTTGTAGGAATTCGCAAAACCTTCAATAAGGCACTGAAATTTTAAAATTTGAAGCATTTGGAAATTTGCCTTTTAAGCACTAAAATTCGAAAAATAAGCATTCATTTGCCAAAAAACCAAGAATAGGCCATGCCTATGCATTGGCCCTAAATAGGTAAAATAAGCATTCATCGGCACTAGAGGATTCGACATCTCGGCTCAACTTTATTTGAAACATGTAAATACGAAGAGCCAGGGCTAAAGGAAGAAGCGTATGTAATAAGCATTTGCCTGCAATTCCGGCCTTTACCCGATATATGTACTATACACTATACCGCCTTTTACTGTTAGCAATGTTGATAAATCCATATCAACAATTTATACAAATCATAAAATTATATGCATAACTAATCTGTACGGAATATTTAAATGTTATTATCAAATGCGCACATATAGAAAGATACGTGCATCGATAAGCTATATTTACACAATTAAGTTATAATCGTAGAGGAACGGCGTTTTGAAGCCATTTAAGGTGTTTAAATTCGATTGAACTATGACTAGGCCTCATAGGATGTGTGGAAGTGTGCTTTTATTAGCTAACGGATATTGCTCAACAACTTGTGTCCTCGTGTAATCGTATTTCCGTGATTATGCAGTCATCCATAATGCAATCAATGACTGGCTTCTGCGGTATAATCTCGATCATAGTTTATTTATAATACTATATACAGGGTGACGCAGAACGAATGACATAGTTTTTGATGCTGAACGAACGGTTATTAACTTTATTCAAACGAGGTAACCATATGATGGGGAAGGGGTAAACAAGCACAGCGGTAATCCAGCTCTGTGTAAAATTTTTCTCCTGGCGTTATTCCTGTGACTTTTCAGGTGTATGTACTGTACACTCTTCAGCTCCAGAGTGAATTGTCGCACAGGAAATATGGATGAGGAGTATTGAGAAAAAACTGTCATTTCCAGTGCCGACTGCCGACTCTCTTGAGATTTGGTAACGAGTTCGGTGGAGGTCAGATTGCTTATTCTCACTCATGATTTAATGCTCTTTAAAATACCGCTTACCTCGTTTCAATAAACTTANTCAATAAACTTAAGTTATTCAACATCAAAAATTATTTGTTCGTTCTGCTTACCCTGTACATTGTATATACCCAAATACCCATATATATATATATATATATACGAACGAACCATTCACGAATTAGTCATATCACCTCCCCATTTTTATATTAATTGTATTCCATACAGCATCTTCAATAAAAATTGGCCTTTTTCCTAAGGTCTATTACTCGTGATTTTCGCGCGTAATATAAAGGACGTTTAGGGGCGAAGGGGGTCCTATAAAAATTGGGCAGTCGTCCAAAGTCAACCATTTAAGACGCATACTAGAAAATGCACTTCGAGAAAAGACTCCTGGAAGTATCGTGAATTTGATCGGATTGGTAAATTTTCCCAGAAGAACAGCGCTGTGCACTTGCTCTTTCCCCGAGCAGGAAGATAAACAAATTATATTTTGTAATCCAACACAATTATTTACAATATATGTACACATTAAATTGTTCTTAACTCAGAACAGATTACGGTACTGTGAAATTATTTTTATAGTAAGAATAAATCGTTTACTTTTGGGCGTCCGAAGAGGGGGGGGGGGGGTTTGTAAT
>JABASC010005523.1:0-10086 GCA_019776185.1 Plutomurus gul
AGTATGAGATTCGCTAACAAGACATTTTCATGCGGCATCCTGCATAACTTCAACTACGGAAAAATATTCAATTCAGCAGCAGTGTAAAGGATCACTGTAAAATCTCTTGCGTACTGCCCCAGAGGGTACGATCAGAAATCACGATGCCCGCTCTCGGAGCTTTCCTACATATCTCCTTGTAGAGATTCCAGTGACAGATATCTGCAAATGGCGAATGAATCATCAAAATGGTACGAGAAAAATTGTTCCATTCCATGCTCTAAAGGGGGCAAATTCCTCGTCTTCCAGTGTTTGCTGTACATTGTACACATACAATCTATTAAAGGAGAGCTAGACTAATATTTTTGGTAGCAAGTAAACTTAATGATTTAACGTTCCGAATAATATTCCTCTGCTTCGTTCTACCTTGTACCTGCACTGTTCAAACCTTTCATGTGGACCAATATCAAGCAGAAAAAAATATTACCCTTCAGTCTCCTTCATTCCAAGGACGTGTATAAAACTTTATTCATACAAGTCAGGTAGACGACGAGGTAGAGCAAGCAAGCAAATGAAGGAAAATGTTCTCCGTCTTTACCAAAACTGCGCTGAAGGAAAATATTTTCACTAGCTATGTAATGTACATATATGTATGGCAAAGGTGCATTCTTCTATACTGAATAAGTAGTATATAAAAGCTAAATGAAGGTATAAAATGTTATATACTGACATAACATCCACTTTAACGAAGATTCATATTCCACATGCGATTGTTTGTTTTACTTCTAAGGTAGCTAAGCGAGAGCAGAGCTAGGTAGGTGAAAAGGAGAAAGTCCGCCCATGTCATAAGCATGATATGCGATTTGACAATGGAAAGCACTATTCTAGTCAAGTGGCCAGGCGTTGTGAGCACTAGAGCTTGTACATAAAGGTAGAGTAGTAAGAAACTCATGGCAGCGGCGTCCGGGACAGCTGTGAAGGGATTAAAACCCGGGTATTTTCGTCTTGGCGCATGACTTGATTTTCCACACATCATCATCCACACCACATTCTCTCTTCTCGTCTCCTTCAAGCTCCAGCTTTCAGCCAACTCACTGCTCACTCGAATTACCTACCACTGTGTACATACCTACTAAATAGATTTTCTGGGTCTTGTGACCCACTACTTAACACTGATGTTAGAATTTCTTTGTGCAGACTTTCGCATTAGATATACTAGTAGGGTCTAGTAGTCTTTTGTGTGACTCATCACTTTCACCTCTCTACGACAGGTAGACACTTCCACTGTAAGTGCATCAGACAGTGGAGCGCACGTTTTCCATTTCAGCAGCCGATCAGCTTTCTTCTTTCTATCTGGATAAGATAGAAAGTTTTTTAATCTGCTGTACCTAGAAGTTGAGCATGATGAATCACAGATAAGACATCCATATAAAAACAACCTAAATAAGCTCTGTGCTAACTATTTGACAGAGATGACTTGGACAAAAGAATTCGATAAAAAATCTGAAATCTAAAAGATTGAGTTTATATAGAAGAAAAAAGTGAAGTTTAGTAATACATAACATACATATACATATTTTGTGACTGTATCGGCTATAATCATATTGGGAAAGGCAAAGCTCCGCTAATGATTAAAGGGTTTAATAAAGGACGTGACGAGACGATACCATTAGATTTCAGTCTGTTCACCAGCACTCATCATCAGTCATTGTAAGAATGCTGAGACGCAACGATAGTTCTTTATTAAGGACTCCCAATGTTTTATCAGCAACCAATAATTACCGTACTACCAACTCATTAGTGAAAAAACTGTACTGTATCGTGCTATCTTGGACTACTTCCATTACTATTGATAATTACACTTCACCTGCTGCAAATAAAACCAATTATAAGACGAGCAAAAATTGGGTCTCCTTCAGTGTCAGTGACTATCGGACGGTAATTATGAGTTTAGTTTAAAGCGGTTGCGACGAAGAAGATAAAACGTATTTTCCTTATACCCTGTGTGAGTAATCGTTCATATTTCGTTTATTGTATCGATCTTATACATACACTACGCTTAATATTTATACTTGGCTGCGGGTGTGTATGACTCAGGTTGTAAACGGTGAACGCTTGAGTCAACTTCATTATCGTTCTCATCCAATTCCTTCGTGGAAAATGCGTCACAGAAGTTACGTAAGCGTCATTGCTTTTTGTCAACTAATGTTTGTACTGCAAGATAAATGCAGCTTATCCACCTCAACTAATTCTCTTTCTCCCAGTCTCCGCTCTGGAGATTAAAAATTCTTGTTCACCTTAATTCCTAGCCAGCCGATATCATGAAATGTATTTTCGTGATTTTCAATGTAAGAATAGTACTTACATTGAAATACATACATATATTGGAATTGGTAAACCACTACTGCCTAAAGTACAATTTCTTTTAAATAAGGTTCGCTGTTTCAGTTCATTTTGGGATTGCATGTCGTGTTCACGTCCACAGAACACGGATCATGTATAATAGATTTAACACAAACATACATTTTGCAATAACTGCCATGATAAGCAAACGTAGAAACACGTAAGCACTTGAAAGTTTCGCCAACGCATCGTAAAACACGATGTTTCCGAAATACTTTGGAAGATGGACTACTTTGACGTTGACAACATAGCATTATTCTGAACAATTGATCAGCAAACTTCGTTCAAGTTGAAATGGAACAAGCTGAAAAGTTTGGAGTTCTGTTTTTATTTACATACACGGCATAACCCACGAATTCGCAATTGCAATGTCCAATATAACTAGCTCGTGTGTACTGCTGTACATACACGATAAAGGGGACTTTTTATGCTATGTACATGCAGTGTGTATTTTTAGCATACAAATGTAAATGTTAGCTCTCTCTGCAGACAAGGCGTCCCCATTTCCCATCAACGTGCCAATAATATGTATCCATGGACTACCATACAAAAAAGTTTCTTGTTTGTTATTTGGCTGTTTTTATGTTTCATTTCTTGATTCAATAAAACCATATTTTTATGTATGTAGTAGTTTTACAAACATCGAATATTTCCATTCAGCCAGTAGATTAGAGCAGAGAAGTCCTCCCTCCCCCTCCTCACAGTAAGCGTCATTGGCAATCAGGAAACAAAACAGTCAAAGCATCGACCTATTGGACTTTCGCTAATTTGAATCGCTTACGCAGTTAAATTTACCTGACGGTTGGAATACATCGTAAATTTTCAATTGGTTAGTCACATTATGTATACAGAATGCACAAAAATAGTAAGCAGTAAGTATTTTCTCCGACTGTAAATCTAACACAAAACATGTTGTACAACGATGCATAAATAACTTTTCTGTCGACAAACAAAAAAAGCCAATTTTATAGTAGGATCTATTTCTGTGATAAAATGTGTCAATGAGCACAATATGAAATAGTTTTACAATATTTGATAACCTTAACTAAATATACATATGTGAGATTTATTTATATCTGAGAAAAATTGCTTCGCCTTGAAAAAATCATTCAGGAATTTAGTTGAGTGTCTAAAGTTCAATTCAATGTTTGCCAATGATAAATTATGACAGTTATTTTCATGAATGAGGACAATCGCATTCCACTTAGAATATTTCTTTGCGCAAGTTGTCAATTTGGTAGGCGTTTGAACTTTTGCTCTCATCAAAATAATCAACAATCTTTATTATCCCAAGTACAAGTCAAAACAATATGCTTCTTGAATCATTACTAACTTCAATATCTCTTATCTTTTGTGTGTGAGTCTGTGTGGGGCTGGTGTGCCGAAATGAGGACGCTGGATAGTGCGTATGTACAACAAAATACATATACGTAGATATGAGTAATATTTATAACCACTTTGAAATTGTGCTCAAACGATACGGACAATTGATATTATGCGGTTGTTCCTGACAGCCAGCGTACGAGCAGTAACAGCAGTAATACTGCATATTCTGCATACTGTATGAGCTTTCGTTGTAATTCAGTTAGTTATTGCGGTATTGCTTCGTAGTACATGGAGACTAACAGTAGGTAGATATTTAGTTAGACTACGGATGTGACGCTTGTGATGTATGCAGCAGTTAAGTTCATTTGCTTTCGTGGCAAGACTGAAGTCGAGCAGAGGCCAGCAAAGGCATAAAAGCAACAAAAAGTAAAGCAAAGCCACATTGAGATGAATGAACTGAAATGCTGCGCAGTTTGCTCAGTTTAAACCAAGTTTGTATACTAAACTTATCATTTAGACTTGAGTCCATGGGTTCATAATAGATTTCATTACTTCACAGTTTGATTTTATAGCTTTTTATCTAGTGTAACCACTATCCACAAACAAACCTATGCAATGCACACACGAAAGAAAACAATCTAGGATTTCCTGGTGCATTCACTTTAATGTACTTGATGCATTTTACTAGAGAGTACAAATTGTTTATAATTAGAATGGAAGTGTGAGTCTCCATAATCGCGTGGCTTTCAATGTACAAACTTTTTTGTATAAAGTTAATTAGTTGAATAGTCAAAAATTTAATTTTGTTTTGATACTATTTGCATATAATAGTTTCTCGGGACTTGTTAAGAAAAAAGATATCTACAGTATTTTCAAAATGCATCCGTATTTACCAAAAACAACATGGCAGAAATATAATTAGCGTTCGACCTTTTGTCGTGCCCGGAAAAGGGTGATTTTTTTGATTCCCTGGGCACCAAGACACTTGTATTGACCCTGCACCCTTACCTTGTATATATTCAGACTAAAACATTAAAATACTTGTAAATTGTATTGGCCACTAAAGCTTACGACGAAGTAATCTGTTGAAAGCTACAGAATGGTTAAAAATTACAATTTCCGGAAAGATTCTGCAGACGTGCAGATATACACTTGACTGTTAAGCATTCCAATAATTGTAGTATGTACCATTTTATTATCTAATAATGTTACTACAATTATTGGAATCAAATGACCGAAAATGAAATCAAGATTATCGTTGTAAGCTAACCGCATACGTTCTTCAGTACTGAAGAAATTATGCATGCCTAGGACTGCTTGAGCTGTGATTTTATGTATAAAAGAAATTGTTTGATGTATAGCTGTATTTATTGTCCCACACGATTGGTGGTCTGGGTAAAACCAATCTTTATGATTCTATTGATTCTATACATGCATTCAGCCAAAACTGCATAACAGAAGCAATAACGGGCTTTATTTTACCACGTATTGCAACACATCGCACATTGCTTTCACATTAACATAGGTAGGACGCTCACACAGGATACAAATTACTGCTGGATATGCATTTAAATTTTAAACTGACACAATGGCATCTCTTTTGTATTCTGTCATAGTGTTGTTTTAACAAACTAACAAGGCTTATACGATAATAGGGAGTTCAGACTTCAATGTATTTCCTTTAGGCTAGTATATACTGTCATTGCATCCCCCACTTAAAAACAATGCACATACAAATATTCATGACAATGCATTGTCATGAATATTTGTATGTGCATTGTCTTAAAGTAGGGGATGAAGCGATAAACGTGCATAGAGGTATTCTTTATGTGTATCTGCAATCTGCGTCTATCATATTATAGCTAAGCAGTGCCAGCCAGCAGTACACCAACAATTTTATAACAGAGATAGGCAATGAGACTACCGTAACTATTATTGTACTAATACATCGTACATGTATGTATGTGGGTAGGTGCATAAGTGCGATCGGGGAATCCAATGTAATGTAATTGAATAGGGATAAAAGGAGGATGACATGAGTCTAAATGTTCTTTGTGTGCATTTGTAAGAGAGCACTTTAGCTGTTTTCTTCCTGAGAGTAGTGTCATTTATTGCCTGTTCCCTGTGATCGTGGGCTTATTGCATTATATAAAATTTTGACTACAGACACTACAGAGTATAAAAGCCAGTCGTCAGCTTGAAACGCAATCAGAATCACTCGTAGCACAACCTGGGAAACAGTTGACTTGTCATATTGTCTCTTCCTATTTTGCACAGACAAAAGATCGTAAACTGAGTAATTGTCGTTCACTTTGTGATAGGTACTTACTTAAATTTTCTCATTTCGCCCTATTAATTTGCTTTCATGTTTTCTCCAGTGATTTCCGTCGTCTGTCCACCAACTTCTGCAATAATACAACAGACATTGTCCAAAGAATATATCCAGTTTCAGACAATACAGTTTCAGTAAGTGTCCGTGTTTATAAAGTAGACTCATAAAGATACATGTGAATCCGTGAATCCCGTGTGGGTGACAAAGCGAATAAATTCTACTTGAACCTACAGGAACTGAGAATTCTATTCTACAATCAAACGAAGTATACCAGAAACAGGTCCAAATGAAGAAAAAGGAGAAACAACAATAGTCATTGGTCTGTCAATAACTAAATAAGCGACAGCCGTGTAAAAGACATTTTATTGCCACAATAAAAGCTCGTCGAGTCTCACTGAATTGCACAACTAATTTTTGTCAATTCGTGTAATTTCCGGACATCCTAACTGTCTTCCAGTGTAATTAATTCTGCTTTACCGCAGAGTGAAAGACACTAGATTGTGAAATCTACAGTTTCCTAACAAAATCGACTAGAAAAGTTCTTGGAACTACATTTTAACAAGTTTCGTGTGCCAGGACATCAACATTTCTGTTGTCCAATTGAAGAATTTGAGGAGGCCCCATTTTATGGGTAAGTTGAGAACTAACTTTTTCATTAATTAAATTATTGTAATGTAAGTATGGTCAATTTAATAATATTCAAGAAAATGGTTTATAATAAAGTACGCAGCTATAATAGATTCAGAGAAAATATTTCTAATTTTTAAGCCTACAATTTGACACGACCACCAGAGATATAAATATAAAAAAGTAGTTATTTACACGAATTTTTCTGCACAGTTATAATTAAGTGATCACGACTATACATAAATCTAGTTTTCCTGGGATCCTTCCTGTCTCTTTGGCATTTAATTAAATGTTCTAGAAGATTTATATAACCCTGTAGAACGCAATAGTTCACATCGAGTTTTATAAAGACCATTTTTCTGTAGAATGTAATAGTAAACTCCCAGAAGAACCTCCTATTGCAAAGATCCACCTGGGATTTATTGTACTAATACCTGTGACATAGCATAAGGCATACGTAGTACCATTGCTGAAGAGTTCATTTCAACTTTGTTCAGCACTATTCGCTCGCAAAGAGACGTATTTGATTTCATGTTGAGTGAGGAAAGGACAAGTGTACTAAAAGTAGGGTACAACGTAGTTTAAAGTGAGAATAATGACTTTACTATCTCTATGAAATGACATAAAGAACTACGGAAGTATGCCAGCATGTGTCATACTTATCTGCAGTTCAGCCTACATTGACGTTTTGTGCATGGAATAAGTAATAGATAATATAACGGGGGTTATAACTACTATTCGGAAAAGTGTTTATATTATGTTCAATTTAAGTATTGTGTTCCTTTTTCGCATGTCATTTGTCTAAACTTTAATAACAACATATTTTCATGTCAGGCATATCTATTTACTTCCGAGGGTCATGTTTGTCTGCAAACTTGATATTGTTGATGCACCTAACTAAGTGTCTCTTTGTTTTAGTAGGCATAAATATACAGTAGTAGTTACGGTATGACAATGTAATGTTGACTGTCTTAATGAAAGTTGTTCACAGTTTAAAGTCCTGCAATTACTAGGGACTCGACTGACACTACTGATATATGTTCATAATAACAAAGTACAAAGGATAACAAAGTACAAAGGCAAAAAAAATAGATGAATGTGTGTACCAATACATAAAAGCAGTTTATGTCTATACTGATGATACAAATTAAATATTTAATAAAATATTAGTTGTATGATTCACTTTTACGTGCGTCAGTGACGCAGTAATGATTCTGGTACGGTGGTACTGAGAATGAAATTGGCATTACTTGAGGAGGATGGGACAATGAAAACGGTTCTGTCAGCGAAACGGTGTAGTCAATGAAAATAACTTGAAGGGTGCAAAAAATAAAGAAAATTTCGAGTCCCCTATAGTTTTACAACTATTTCGATTAATTTTAATAGTGGGGGAATTTCTAAGCATTTATTATGTCACCTCCTGAGAGAGGACAAAATGTTTTGTCATTGGGCTGCATTCATAATGTAGACGGACTTGCATGAGAGGAGAAATGGCGCAGTGCAGTTTCCTTGCACATTGTCGAGGAAAATTGAAAGAGGTATAGAGGACTGTGAGCAGAAGGGCCATAATAACATAACAGAAATGAGATGAGGTGTTGGTTCATTCTAAAATTAATGAACTTCTTAGTAATACCTTCTACATTCAGTCACATGCAGCATGCAGTGTTATAGCAAAATAAAATACATAATAACTGTAGTACTTATGTCTAATAACATGGATAGGTACCCCACATAATATAACCATTTACTTCTTCATGTGCTATGGTTCACCATGATGACCCTAGGGACTAGAATTTAAATTTCCTTTGGAAGCAACCGAAGTCATGCCAGGACGGAGAGAGAGAGAATAGCTAATTCTGTGAGAAAGCATAACGATGTCTTTGTCTCTGAAAGCATTCTGTTGTTGCCTGTTTACCTCAAAGCTATCGTGTTCGCTTTCTTGAGCAACTAAATAATAAAACGACCAGCAATGCTGTTGGCAGGTTGGTTGGTGACAGGCTCTCTTTTTAGATGATTAGCCACGAGCGAAGGTGAACTTCGAATGGGAAAGGTGACTTATATAAATCCGTATCGTTGCTAATGGAATTCGGTAAACAAGCGTAATTTCTGCTGTATTACCCATTCTCAGTTTAATTTTATATGCAATACGTGCACGTGTAGTACAAGTGCACAAAGAAGCAAATCTGGGCCCATAGACCAGATTTTGCACTGCGGTGGTGCCAAAGATTTTGCAAATGCTAAAATATTTATAGCCCCTTCTAGTTGTATGTTCATAGTAATGATTATGTGTAGTTTATGTACTAGTTGTTCGTATTTTAATAAACATCCATCCTTCTTACGTACATAAAATATGTGTACCATACCAAGTACACCAAGAAATGGCATGTATAGAACTTGTTAGAACTACAGATAGAATCATGTAAGGGAGTTATGTGCTCGCGTGTACAAATGGTGAAACCGAAACGTTTGTTTAGTTTACATGTGTACGTGTACTTTGGAGGATGCAGCTGACATCATGACGCAGTTAGGAAATAGCAGTACTTTGGCAATTTTCCTCGTTGGCAAATTATCGACAAAAAAGTCATTTTTTTGTACAAAAAGAATTGAGATAGATAAAAAAGAGACTGCACTGCGGCATCGTATTGACTTGGTGAGAGAAAGAAAGGCAAGATTCAACCTTTACAATCACAATATTTTTTTCTGTGGGTGCCATGCCCTTGGCACCACTGCAACATTGTACATCATAAAAACTTGCACTTGAATAGTAACATCAATTTTATTCTGCTATAAACAATGTATCATACTACTGCACAGTAGTCAAGTCGGCAGTGCCAAGTGCTTATTTACATTTTGCATCACAAACAAAAACTTTATGCGGCTAGTAACAAAAAATTCCATATTTCTTCCAAAAGTAGAGCAGATAGCCTTGGTTGGCTACAACCCAACCGAGTAGTACTATACATTTACTAGAATTGTATTTAGTTTACGAAATCCGAATAGCATGTAATAAAGGAGAAGGCATAAAAGTAGAACCAATCACTTAATTATTCTTATGAATTGAGGTGAAAATTAATATGAATGGAATTGATGAAATTTGCAGATTTGTGGAAGTCAGATCAAGAACAAAGAGGATTATACTTGGGAGAGGAGCGTAGCAATGCCGTCGGTTCTTCTTCTTGGCACGGTCGTTGGGCTTGTGAGTGGCCAAGTTGACTCGTCCGTAATGATCAACCTCGCGCCCCTTCGTTTGCGGTGCACCAACTCTCCGGTTATCTAGCATCCCCTACAAAAGATATCACTAACAACCCCACCACAAACACCCCCAACAACAACAACAATAATAACAACCACCCCACCCACCACAATTTCAATAACCTTCAGACTCAGAGCCAGCCCATTCTAAGAAGCTACGACAACAG
>JABASC010005524.1:0-10085 GCA_019776185.1 Plutomurus gul
ATCTGGCCTGAATGAAACTCTTCGCCCCAGCCAACCAACCGAACGGAGTGATATCCCGTCCTCTGCGATGGTCTCAGGCCCGATTTCTTGTAGACACCTCCCCGGTACATGAAGAAATCCGCCGATACCGACATCACGGCTGTAAATACGCACGATTCAATAAATCTCTTTGCTACAATTACGTGACAATACGAAAATCCGTCTATTTTTGGAACAGTGGACCATGAATTTCCCAGAATTCGAATGATGCCACAGGAAAATCACGGATTCTGATTTAATTATGACAAAGTAAAGTGTACTACAGTACTGACACTCCTGCACACACACGTATCATATGGAGAGCGAAGCAGTGGACTAAGGAACTCCAAGCCATTAGTCTTTTGCATTCAGGCAGTCGAAATTGCTTCCGCATCATTTCATCTACTCAAGCGGAGAGTCGTCATCTTTCCTAAAGTAAAATCGTGCGTGCAACAACCGTAGAAATTTGAGAGCAAAGGTATGAGAACGAGCATTTTTTGGGTCCTTTTCTCCGATAGCAGAAATACTTTTTGGTATTGCAATACAGATAAGGACAATCAGGAAGAAATTCAATTCTCTACAGCAGCAGGTTTTTTAAGATGGTGGTAAAAGCGAAAACGAAATCTTTTTGATGTTCGCTTTTTGATGCGACCAAAAGGAACTGGTGGTTGTGGTATATACATACGTATAAAGGATATCAAAATAATACCTGCAAGTCGTGTGTGCAGGAATAATGCAAAAAAAACAATTTCGCGTTATTGATGTCCATGGAGAAGTCAAAGCCATACATTTATCCAAGAAATGAATTATTTTTCAATTTGCAAGAAAAACGGTTGCAACGCAATGCGAATCTGTCTTTAATCTTTACTGTAGGATGATGATGACACGCTATAAATCCGACTGATTACCTATATGGTAAGATATGTATCGCAGGTCTCTCTTCTTACGCTCGAGCAGAAATGAAATGGACGTGGAAAGGAAACTGAGATGGAAAATTTTGTATAAAAAGAGAGAGGAGGTCGTACCAACTGTAGGTCCAAACGTCATGATTTCATACTTAATATCGCTTTCTTTGGAGCTGATTCGATAAGCGGGCTGGCTGCGGTAGAGCTCCGTTCTGCCGCTCAATTGATTCGACGTTCGACATTCTAAAAGAACCACAAAGCGACACTCACTATCACTCCAATTGACACGAAATGTAGAAAATAAATGACCACATAAAGATAATTATGTTATTAATTAAAATTTAAACTATTTTATTACGGTTTATTTCCAAAAGAGATTTAATTTTTCTCGGAACCATGCAATTTCCACTTAATCCCGTCGATCCACTTTCGTAAGGATAACAGTCATCGTCCGTTATTCTATAGTCCAGGTTCCATTAGGCCAGCATGTAATTAGTAAAATACGAAATAGAATACATGAATAACAGACATCCTTCACATTAACAAAATATATTATTAACAAATTCCATGTCAATTACATATCACGGTGTTGATCTTCTGATGATCTAGTACTACAAATTATGCATACAAGAAAACCACAAATCCTGTCATAATGTGATTTCTTTGGAAACTCATATCGGTTTTATGTTCCGTTTGCATATCATTCTGCTGCTGGTTAGGAGAAAGTAACCGTCAGCTAATCTACGTAATATGGGATTTCAGTTGCTCTGAACGAAGAAAATATTGCATGGGAATTCATGCAGCGCTTCAATAAGATTTAGAAAGTCGTGGACATTCATGGAGCGGACTGTTCAATTCGGAGATATTTCTGTGCTACGATAAGGACGACAAGGGCATTAATCTTTTAGTAATATCTTCATAAACGTCCTCCTAATACGAACATGTTACTTTTGACGAGGCAATTCGTGAAAGATTGGAGAAAGCATCGTGAGCCTTGAGCTGAATTTTGAGTGCGCGCATGCAAAAGAAAACTGACGGAAAGACGGATTTCCCTTTGACAATTTTCTCTTTACATTCGGTTCGTAGAGCACACAAATCTAGGATAAAAGAGATTACCTATCCGTCCATTCCAGAGAATTTCATTTATTGTTCCTTTTGAGCAAACTTGGATTTGACTTCAAAGGTAACATACATATTATGTAACAGAATAATTTAATTTCGATTATTTATTTGTAAATGCACAAATTTTTGTCCTGAAAGTCTTTTTGTAACATTGTCATACTCGTAGTAAGTAATAGTAAAACCTTTAAATGCAAGTGAAGTAGATGCGAGTACTTTCCCATTTGGGAGTGTACGTAAATTACGTCCACCAATTAAGAGGGAGGCTGACTCAAATGAGCACAGCAATTGACGAGGGCGATTGATTAAACCTTTCAAACTTTTGAATTCTTCGCATTCGAAATCCAAAATAAGGAATCCCAAAAGTGATCACTATACTTATGAAGATAGTTTATAAAGGTGGAGGGGGTTAAATACAAAATGTGATGACGGAAGTTTTGAATATATCTGAATTAGTAATTGGTGTTACAGATATCGGAATTAAAACAAATATTGCACCGATATTAAAAGAAAACTGATTTGTCAGTTTGGATTTAAAAGTTTGGGATATTAAAATGGGTCGCGCGACATGTCCACAACCTTCGTAAACAGTTATTTAGTCTCTGGTGTTATTGACAAGCTACAAAAATAATTATGACTCTTCCAAATTAGGTAAATAAATAAAAACAGTGTCCCTCTTCAATCCATCATCTTCTTCCTCTTCTCCTGATATGGATCTACCAGCTAAATAAACATTTAGTTTGTTGCCTGGTTCAAGGGCTAACCATGTAAGTAAAACTAGAATTATTTTGTCAGTTTTATTTCCATTGTTCACCACACAATGAGTCAGCTCAGTGGGATTTACAAAACTAATTTAAATATGCATACGGAACCAGTCTATTCAATTCAGCCATGAGAAAGATTCGATTAGAATAAAGCCAGCAATCTCTTTAGCTCTGCAATGATATAAAATTCCGAAGCAACCCATTTAACAGTCGTAAAAGTTATGAGCATGTTTATGCATCCAACCTTGTCACTTGAACGCGACCGAGTCGTTTTCTGTGCAGCCTCTGCACTCAACTATATGCTCATACAGGGTTCCGCATACAAAGCAAATAATATGTGGGTTGTGAATGGTAGATTTTATGGTGTAGTGCGATACTAGCGATACTATAGAACATATTCTGCTGCATGACTGATAATGCAACAATACCATAAGTGACCTTACCCGAATCTCCTCATGAAATTCCACGACCTGTCCAAATGACCCCCGGTGCATCCTTGTTGGCCTCTACTGTTGCACGCTACCAAATGTTGTGCTGATAAAACGACGTTTTCAGATCCTTTCGACTGTATCGCCAATCGGTCCGCTGTACACACATACACACAAGTAATGCAAATTGGATTGTCAATAGTCATGAAATGAAAAGCGGACGTGGATTATTAGTAATTTATGTAAAGTGCAATTTTACATTCGGTAATAAAATAAAATCTGCAAAACGAGTAAAGAGAATTTTCTCTGCTATTGGCATTGGTCATGGCGCTGGAAAGTAGTACGTGCAGCGGCAGGCACCAACAAATAATTTCTTAACTTAAACTCAATGCTGCGAAATAAACAATGCAGGGCCAGACTGTAAGAGGCTGTATTTATATCGGAGCAGTATATCACTACTTCCAACAATAATAAAATCTTGTACATTTTAGAGAAAAGGGTTGGCTATTCAGAGAGCAAGAGCTGGAGTTGAATTTCATTCCGCTCAATCAAAAGCTCAACAAAGTACGACGTTTCTCTTGCAGATGAATTTTACTTTGCTTTTCTCTCTCTCACTGTGTTGAGATATAAAAGTGAATTTCTGTACACAGAGAAGGAGATTGTTCGTACCCGTCACGGTGGAAGTAGTAAAAGCCCAGTCAGAACCACACCAGCCTTGATCTCTCACCCGTTGAATTAAATTTGGCCACTTTGTCCGAGCATCAAAATTTCGGGGAATCGCACTTTCATCGTAAATAGATTTGATGGGCTCCATATTTTTCACCTACATTGCAAAATAAAAATCTTAGTCAATTCACCATAAAAGTTACTTTCTCTGCTACTTCCTCCGCAACTTCTCACTTGCTTTGTTCCATCAAGTGTAATATCAATTCCTGCTGACTGTGCTCCTAGCAGATGTTCAGTAGATAGTCAGCCAGAACATCAAGCTTGCATCTACACTTTACCAGGAAATTAAGCGATTTCGCCAATCAATCATCCGATATTCGTACCGCGAATTAATTGGCGTGAAAATGATAATGCTTTCTGCTGAGAACAGAACATCTGGCTGAAAAGGGAGCATCATAAATTATGTAGAATAATTTCGACCTCGCTTATTTCAAATTCTCTCCCGTTAAGTTCTTCTCTCTCTCAATATCAAATAAAAAACCAGTTAATTTAATGGACGATTTCTGTTTCCCCTCCCCCCAATGAAATTTTACTAATCGATCTTCCTCGTTTGGTTCGTGCAGTGAATGCATAGCCACGTTGGTCCATGTTACTATCTCTATCACGATATCATAAACCATCACACGCCAGATTGCACTCTCACATATCAGCTTCTGCACAGCCCACATAATAATGCACTCTGATCTTCGTATAATATAATCCTCTGATGTGATCATTCTTGGGCTCGGCTAAATTCAATTTTATACGATTTCCTTCCGATTGAAGAAAGACAGGAAGCAGAAGGCGTGTTTGATGCTACTATGCTGGCCTTGCGAATCCCATAATATTGCAAATGCCTTAGAGCACTCACTATATAGTTCAGTAAATAATAAATATTGGAAATAATCGTACACATGTTACGGTATGCTCGTACACAGTCGGTATGTTTACATATAGTATGTACTAGTAGGTAAGTGCCCGGTATATACTTCTCTATATATATTTATAGGTATTTAGATACAAACGCATAAAAGATACACTGTTCAATTTTTAACTCTTTTGAACCAGAGAGTGGAATTCAACGATCTAAAATTCACAGCACCGTCCACTTCCAGGTGTAGTGACATGGAGAAGCATTATGTATATACTATGTAGTATGTACTAGGCAGTTATCTAGAAATGAAATTTGGGGAGGGCTGCACATATCCTTTAAATGTTAACTTGATTGGTTTTCACTATCGTTGTTTTATCAATCTCTAATTTTGGGGCTGAAGCCCCCCCCCCAAGCTCCCCTCTCAATACGGCCTGTACAAACAGACCTTACACTTAATTGGTATGAGCATGAAATAAAATAATTTCTCACTCCTCGTTCTGGTTCAAGGGTTCCCAGTTTGTAGAGAATTCCGTCCGAGAGCTTTCTACCCCAATACTCGGAATAATTAGACGCAGTCCAGCTGTAGCTCCCTTCATTGATTAAGTCAATGAAAGTCTGATCAATCATGCAATCGTCGCGCTCGCACAGAAATTCAACCACAGAGGGGTCGCTTGGAGATCCTTCACACTTGCTGTAAATTACAAAAATCAAATTACACGTTGTATATAGAGTTGATCCATGGCAAACAATAATATGATGCTTTAATTGCTACAATGCTTAATATCATCACAATATTCCACCCACAGCCAAGAAAAAAGTCGATTATCAATTTGTAAGATGAATGTGCTGGAGGCAAGTCAAGAAATGCGAATAGTGGTGTTTCTCAATTCCTTTGGGAACTTGATACTTTGGTTGTATCATTAATACAAATCACATAGAACTCTAATCTTCTATAAATCCAGGTCCTTTATATGAATAGATTCGTTTAAACGCTAATACCTTTTCCGTTCTCTACAAATATGATCTGACCAACTGTTTTTGGCGCTTATTCCACTTTATGATATTTGGTGAATCGGAAGGAAAATTCATAATTTTTTCAATACTTGCAATTAGCGTGCAACCCAGTAGTGTAGAATTTTGATTAGTAATTTTTGCAATACTTGCAATTAGCATGCAACCCAGTAGTGTAGAATTTTGATTACAAGCTATGGTTTGGCTGTGAAAAGGGTTCTTATGCTTCAGTGTGAATAATGGTTTCAGATGATTGTACGTACACTATGGTAAAAGTATGTGATGAGTACAGTTACATATTCTCCATATCTTCCACTTTATCAACTGGGGGGATACCCTCCGCCGTGCTGTCAACTTTCAAGGAATTTCATTGTACACAGGAAAGAGAAAGAATGCACGAATTCTCAAGATACCTTGCTGCATCTTGGTTCATATTCATTTTGAGTGCTGAAGATGAAGAGAAGCAGGTATACTTCTTCTTCTTATCAGCGTATAAACTTTTAATGCAGATAGCTTTATCTGAAAAGGGATAATGGAGATTGGAAATGATGGGTTGGGACTGCAAAAAATCCTTTGTCATCATAAATCATATTCAGTCTTACCTACTTAACCTATCTTCCAAAGCTAAGCTAAGAATGTAAGCGTCGGGTTTGAATCCTTTCAGAAGTAGGAGTCGTCTGCCATTCTCTGCTAAATGAGCAGACGTACCATCCACTATCCACTGCATGCTGCAGTATATGGTCCAAAAGAAGCTAGAGATTTTCATCTACCTTTTTGCTATCTTACATGATGCAGGTAGGTAGAAAACTAGTAACAAATACTCGGTTAACGCGTGTATTTATAAAATCACTATCATAACATCAATCCGCCTCCTCTATGCATGATTGTGCATTCATAAAACTGTTTTCTGTTATGAAGCCTTAATATCTTTAATTCTAAAACGCGAATCTGATAAAAAAAACTGTAATAAATCTGATCTAATATATTATTTAATATTGTAAAGCTGAGAGACAGGTTCAATTGTATTGGAGAACCTTCTGCGATGCTCCAACCGTATGTATGCAAATTCTAAATGCAAGCACAAATTGTGTTAGTCTTTCTGAAAAATGTATGTAGCTCTGTATTTTATTGTTGACTTGTCTAATTACTAATTTTGCAACCAAGCTGTTTCCTAACGACCTATTCTGATGCCAAATAAAGTTATAACGTTCGTTTTTTATTGTCATTCCTACTACACACAGATCCAACCAATATAAATGTGTCGTGGTGTAGGTCAGCCTTCCACGTTTGTAGAATAATCATGAAACTTTGATTACCCACTCAATTGAGCGAGCGATCATGGGATAAGCATTACATCTGCTTGTTTGAAAGGTCTTTTTCTCACATTGTACAAGACCAGGCCACACAAATGTGAGGAAATGTGGCACTGTTTGGATGTAGTTTTTCAAGTGCAATAAGCTTTTCCACAACGCGTGTCCATCCAGAAGTATGCATTCACTATGTATTTTATGTGCATGTGTGCTGTAGAAAATTAAGTACTCTATTTATAACTTCGCCTTGTATACAACGATACTAACGTAACGCAGTTGACCTTAATAAAAGATAAAGGCAATAATATTTTCTAGTGAAGATTGAAGATAGGCACAAGTAACGAGCTGTACTTTGAAAATGACAGCGTCGCTTTTTTTGGGTGTCTCACTTTTACTAAATTTGTAGCTACTACATATTTGTAAAATGTCGAATGAATCCTAAAAAGTATATAGATGAGATATTATTATTATAATAGCGATTTTACTGTAAATATACCTATAGAAGCAACAGCAATTGTATGTGAGTTTATGTCAAATATTTGAAGTAAAATCATTTACCACTATTTATCCATTAGCTGACCCAGCATACTTACCATTGATTGCAATTGATTTTCGTTGTTGCACCGTAATCGAATCGTTGCCCATTGTAAAAGCACTCTGTAAGAATTCATCAAAAACGCATCAATTTACATTCTTCTATATAAATACATATTACCTTCCTCTGTATAAAAAGCGTTACATTACAGACAAACGTAGCAGGCGGTGCTGCGGCTAAAAAATGCTCTTTTAATGGATTCCACACAATGGAATCTTCTCCAGAGTGCACACAGGACAAAGACATCAATTTACATTAAACGAACATGTCACATGAATGAAAAGGATGACGTGAGTTGACAAGAGATTTCAAAGGAAGTGAGGATGTGTACACAATACAGGTATGTGTGTCTGTGTCTGTGATACTTGGCTGTTATATTTATTACGTTGGAATTTGCTCATGTCATGCTTTCCACTGAGAGAGCAGACAGTAATTGAACACTTGTTATCACTGCGCATTGTGGTTCTTATAATAATATTACAACAAATGCTCCGGTGTCCTCGTCGTCAACGAGAAATCAACAATGTCTCTACTCCCCGTGTGTGCATTCACGTTTTATTAACTTTCAACTATTAAAGTCTTATTAGCCAGCCACTAGTATCCACATTATCACATTACTGACTGTGCGATAAGGCAAGGCAAGGAAAGACACGACAGACAGAGTGCCGCTTTCATGTAATTTGATGCTCTAACGTTAGTATTTACGATTTTACTATTTACATCCGCCCGCCGTCCCTGTCAGTAACATAAACAACGTAATACAACGTCCTATAGCGCCATAGCGCCTTGACTAATGTTTGTTGGGCACTTGATAAAATTATGTAACACGAAGATGTTTGACAATCCACTTGCATGTCTGCACATATTGTGGATAATGTAAATGTAATTTTTATTTCCCATAAGCTTTCCACACCAAGTTCAAAAATCAAAAGAAGTGACACTGATTTAATCTGCTAAATATTTATGACTTTTCCTTACTCATTCACATATCAAGTTATTGTTGTTGGTTGGTGGTGGATTATATAATCAGGACACACTGAAAGGATGACGCTGACGTATTTTAGCCAGCGGTAGGGATGGCATTGTGTGAGAGCCTATCACTTTCAGGATGGATTTCCTTGATGCTTTCCTTCATTTTAAGAGATGAGCTCATCGTCTCTCTCATTATTTTTAGATTGCAATTACTGCACATTACTAGATATTCCAGCAGACCCGAGTCATGCTAAAGATTATCGTGGTACACTTTTAATTTGCCTTGACGGACGGAAACTCTATGTAATTATGACGTGTACCTACGAGAATACACATCCAATTTGTGGCTACCACACAAGGTTGTGGTATGTATTTCGTATGTTATCACATTGTGCTGCGTCTGTAACCCATCGCAATTTTAATGACAACGAAATTCCTATATCATTCATTCATTCATTTTGAAAAACGATGATATTAATTTTTAGCAGAATTTCATGATACATGCAAAATTATTTAATTTAGCTCGCTGGTTTGTTCAGTCATTTAAAATTTCCTGATGCTTGCAAGAATTATGAAGAATTAAATATGCAACTTCCTGTCTCTGATTACTTAAATGATACGTAGTCATTATCGAATTTACACTGCAGGTGACCAAATTAAACAAAAACTGAATAAGAGCTTACGTGGCTTGTTGGATTGCTCCGGTGGCCTAGCTTCCAACGGAATTCCAAGACAAAATTCCCAAAAGTCGGGACAGCCTACATTAAAAATAAACTATTTTAATAATTACTAAATAAAGTTTCAATAGTTTCTACCCCACCAAGCATAGACGAAGGACTAACTTAGCGGTAAATCAAATTAGGGTTTGAAACATGTATGTAGAATGCAATAAAAATTGATTTTGTTTAATTAATGTATCTGCTATCCTTATTGCATGAATGTTAATTAGTATGCACAGAATATTGCATAAATACTTACAGTCGGGGTTTTCGGTCCGATTGCAAAAGTGGTCACAATAACACAAGGATCCCAAAATTGGAGTCGAACACTCATCAATTCGTCCCGGACAACACCCTCCTATTCTCTTCCGACAATAATCTCCCTGCGATAACAATAATACCATTAGCATTACCCATCAGAACAACAAAGTGAACACAAGCAAGCAGTTCAAAGCAATTCCATCCACGATTACAATAATGTTTTACCGTCATTTCCTTCACAGAATCAAAACATTTCCACTAAATTCAAATATTCCAAAAGATCCAATCAGATTAATAGGTACTACTACTTATTGTTAATACTAATCGATGATACTTTATCAGGATTCTCGTGGTAAGCGTGTGCCTCCCTTATTCGTAATCATAAGACATGAATATAAACTGCC
>JABASC010005525.1:0-10083 GCA_019776185.1 Plutomurus gul
TTACATGTTGGTGAATCTGTTATTCAGCAAGTCTTATTACTGTGATTGATAAAAGTTCTTGGAATTCTTGCACACGGAGAATTTATTTGTATTTAAAGTTATAAATACTACTGCACAATCAACATCTTTCGTTCTTGTCACATTTAATAAGGTATTTAGAGGTTTAACTGCCGGAATAAAACAAAATGGAAATACCACGTATCTTTCATGTAGTCATATTAGCGATATCGATGCTATCAGTTCTACGAACAATAGGCCTATCCCAGGTACAGTACAACTCAAAACAAATATCACATAAAGTGCACGATTTTCGGTGCCTGTTGGTTGCACGAATTTTATGATTGTTAATAAATGTCATGTAATCTCTCTATTAGGCTCTTACAGTACAACAACTCAATTGCTCGTCAAGTCATCGTGATATTTGCCGGGACGTGTGCAGCGAGCCGAAGGCACTTCCTTACTCGAGCACTTTTTGTGACGCTGTCACTGGCAGTTGCATATGTGATTGCAGAGATGTAAGTGCAAGTACAGTTCGCAATACGATTATACTATTGCAGCTATATTTATTTGATTTTTTTTGTTTGTGTGTGTGTGATTGCAACACGAAAGGGGCTTAGAAAGGATTGTGACGAGCAACCGTTTACAGCGTGCTTTCAACAGTGCGTCAACAAAAATCCGAATCCTGATGTGTTTCTTTATGAAGGGGGCAACTGCCCTATTGTTGATCAAGCTGGATTAACGAAATATCAATGCGCTTGCGGTTGTAGTATTAGGGACGATTACGAGGAAACGAATGACTTAAATTGATATGGTCGATTGCCATCAGGGGAGGATTTATATTTTCTGCAATGGGAATTTGAACTGAAGATTGAGAATCATAGCAAATATATTTATTTGTGCGAGCGCATGTGTTTTTGTACTTTACAGAAAAGTATTTATTTATCTCTGTATTTATCAGTTGGTGCACTGTGCGTTAGGAATTACTAACGTATAACCACAATAATTACCTTGAGATTGGACTTTCTACATAGTGGAGTTATGCAATAACCCTTCTTTCAATAATAGTATTTACATTTAATGACAAATTTTGTCCAGAGCTTTTCAGAAGTAATAAAGTAATGTTTTAAAATTTCAAAACTTATCACAGTTTGTATTCACACGCATTTTCAATTATGATTGAATCGACACAAGTGATTGACCGGAGAAGAATTATTTATGCACTGCTCGGAAGGAAATTGTCTACTCTTTTCTTCTTGACAAAAAATCTCATCCCCATCAAGAATACATTAAAATGAAGGTAAAGCAGAGAGGAGAGAAAAAGAAGTTAGGGAGTTGAGAGTGTATTGAATTGACCATGAAATAAAGTTCAAGAGCGAGTGAATTAATGGAAGGCGACTGGAGTGGAAAGCCAGTCCGCCCCAATTTGAGGCAGAGGCAAAAAACATTGGTAGAAAAAACTGTCACAATCAACAATGGTCACGTTCAACATTCACGTAATAATAGTTAATGCCCTTATAGGTAAGTAAACCCAGTCTAGCAACTAATAAGCATACGCACTCCTTATAACATTACAGCATCGTCGTCCGAGTACAACTCGGTTCAACTCAATTCAGCATCTTTAACAAGCACTTTATCAATATTCCCAGAATTTATACTTCAACAACTTTATAAGTAACACGTTGACAGCGAGAGAGGAACTGGCCAGCTCTCTTGATGACTATAGGAATCGGTATTCAGGTAAATTCATTCACAACCGATGCATTTGTTCACATTGCACGATGACGATTAAAAAGGTTATGCAACAAATATGCATGTATTTATTTCACAATACATACGTTTGCAAGTTACAAGACTTGAGAGAGCAATGAAAAAAGACAGTTAAATTTCAATACCTTTAGTTTCGCAAAATCATACAAAATTTATGCAAATTAGTAGTGTGCAAATGTGCAATGAATGCAAGGCATTCCATAGTGCATTCCATGTCTGTCTAAAATGTCGCACGGAACATACATAGTACTTTAGAAAATCAAAACTGGAAGAGCGTATTTTTCCAACAGAAAAATACGCTCGGATCCTTTGCAAAACGAAAGGAATTGTGTAATTTAGTTAAACTGGTATTCAGAAATGATCTTTTTATTGAATAAACAAATCTGGCAACAGTATGAAAAAAATTTGCTTAATGGAATGTATTAATTTGGGTAGAATGTGGTGCACGAGGTATAAAGAAAAACGGGCTGCGTTAATTCATAATTCACATTGTAGGGTAAGAGTAAATAGTGCCGACTTCAAATACAAAGAAAAACAAACTCGAAAATTGACATAGTGAATACGGAAACTGAAACTGAATTCTCCCAAATGAAAAGGTTATTTTACCCGACAGTAGGTTTTATTTTCTCAAGCAATATACCTATAAAATTCATCTTGATATGAGCTTGCCCATAGTACATTTGTCAATTAATAAGTGAGCAGTAGTGAAGAAATGATGAGATATCCACCTCATTAGGATCTCATTGTAAACAGGCTATTTTAAACCATTTACTTATATGGGGATAAGGCTTGTTTGGTTTGATGCACATATGTAGTTGGGAAAGTATAATTTTCAATAATTACCAGTTTATAAATGGTTCTCAGATGTTTTTGTTTGAACAAACTACAAGCGCAGTATACTGGACCGAATTATTAAGAACAGACTTTTTTCTTCTTATTCGAACCCAATTACGTGCATTTGGGCAAACGGCAAAAATGCACAGATAAAGAACTGGTAAGAGAATAGGATTATTTAGGTAGAAAATCAAGGTCCGGCTTATTCAAGCATATTTTCTTCACAAGCCAATTTTCTAGTCCTGTTTTGCGCAATTGTCAATATTTAGGGAACCCAAGCCCAATAAAGAGTTACAGAATACACCACGCGTTCTAGTTCGGCTTATTCAAGCATATTTTCTTCACAAGCCAATTTTCTAGTCCTGTTTTGCGCAATTGTCAATATTTAGGGAACCCAAGCCCAATAAAGAGTTACAGAATACACCACGCGTTCTTTTATGCATTTTCAGCTTTCTCCTGTAAACTCACCAAAAGTAAATCGGCCGTCTTGGTCAACTGGGTGTCTATTTATGCATAGGTTTTCAATTACATTTTTCATGATTTTGGTTCACCGAGGTGTAGTTCAAGATTGGACAAATGAATGCCATCGTGATTTTCTATTTGATAAAGTGATAAGATCGCTTTCTTTTAAGTAAAAGTTCTGACCTCTCGGCATTAGTACTCTTGGAACAAAAGACGCAAAGATTGGCCATTATTCTTTGATCGGCCCTCGTACATATAAGACATGTGCATCCTGAGTATATAGTGTGTACGTATACAAACGCTCAGAAAGAAATGTATAGTCACAACCACCCTTCACTTGACTGTGAGCACCTAATCCTTGGTAGATGGATTTAGAGGATTCTGCCTTCCTAGCTACAACTTTGTAGGATTCTGCCTGCTTTGTGTCTCTGCCTACTCACACTACACTCTCTTACCAATCCTTCATCTGTCACTTTTAGCCGTCGGACCAGGAGCCGGATTACATTAGAAATTACTGCAAAATTTGGAAAAATTCCAAAGCAGTTCTAATAGATTTCACTTGACGCACCAACGACTGCCTCAACAATGAATTTGCAGAAATCCGAAGATATTTAATAAAAGCTATTATGAATATATGGAAAAGACAGGCAAGTGTAGAGCAGCATCTATTTAGGATCGTTTTTTTAATTCGTTTCTTTTTCAAATGTAATGAATAATCACCTACGTGTTCACACTACTTGCTAGAGACAGTGACCTAACAGGTAAGTCGAGGAAAGTTAATACTAGTACATTAGTGTAAACACTATTTAAGACGGCGCGAAAGTCTACCTACGGCACGTAATGTTGTTTCCAATCCAAATATGTAAGAAGTCCTTAGGTACCGCGTGAGCGTGAATAAATAAAGTGGACACTACGAATGTTGCTATTCAATGCACTCGAAGCTGATTCTCCCACTGGAGGCACAAGTTAACAGGAATGTGAAGCAGATCATTGATCTAATTTTGAATTTCACTGTCAGGCATTATTATAAATAAGTACATACATACATAGATGATTTCCATTTTTTGCCTCATTCTCTCACTCGTTTCAATTCATTCTCAACTCTGCACAGTGACATCGATCAGCATTGAGAGAAGTATTTCTCGTCAATGCCAACCTTATAGAGTTAGCCCTATGCATTGTGTAGTAAATAGTTGTTGCTTTTGGGAAGAAGAAAGGTTGAGTCAATCGGGTGAACAAAGGGAACTGCCTAAGATTCCACCTGTAGGTACAAATCCTTATTATGGTGTGCAACAAGAGACAGCCTCAGCATTGCCCAGTTCGTATAATTATTTATTTAGCTGAAGGTACTCCTACTCATAGTACCCCTATTGCCATACCATACACACACTAGTACACTCGTTGCACGAATGTGTTGTGAAAGTTGCTTATTAGCATTCCTACAAATGAATCCTGTCCTGCCTTATCTTTGTAGAATCTCTCATAAATACTTTTGCTTGACCCTTGAAGATGACTAATTAGATGACACCGTAGTTAAAGTGAACACACTTCGTCCTAATAAATCTGTCTTCCCAATAAACCTTTCTGCCAAGTCTGACCGAAGCTTTGATAAAAATAACCCTGGTCGTCGTAGATTCGTCGTCGTCAGGTACTTGCACAGACCGCGATTCCTTATATGCTGCATATATCAACCATTTCAACAACTTACCACTTACTTACTTCTATAGATTGTTTGCATTTATTTATTTATTCATTTGCTGCAAAAAAGATCTGGTATTTTGTACCCCAGTGTTGTGCAGACAGGTACCGTAGTGTGGAATAGACAGTATAAAAACCTAGTTTACGTGTACAGCACACAGAGTTTACTATTGCGATCGCATAAAACAATTGCAGAAATTTTACTGTGCTCTTTTATAGCTTTTTGAGTTGTTTATAGTAATTTGGCAGTGGCTCTATAAAATGTAAACCGTTTTTCACTGCAGTTATAGTGGTCAGCCCATCATATACCATTATTGTTGGGAGCTTCACTTCGTGTACATTCTGTGAAAAGAAAACAAAACACCTAGACTTTGTTCGACATGACATGATAGACAACTCTCATCGTAAAATAAAATGTTTCTTCATAGCAAATACTTNACATGACATGATAGACAACTCTCATCGTAAAATAAAATGTTTCTTCATAGCAAATACTTCGACTTTGTTTTATAAATTGTACAATGTGTATATGTTTTGTATGTAGTTGTGTGTGCAATGGTTTAAATTCCATTTACTGTATATTTGTATTTTTAAGCTGTGCCATGTAGTAAGCAGTAGGGAATGTTCTTTCTTTTCTTTCTGTTATCGAACTATTCATACACCTGGGAATGTAACAACTGAACATGCTTTTTCTTCTCAGAATATTGATCTGTTTAGTGAGTTGCACACGATACTACACATTGTATGGTTGAACATGTTAATCTATTGCCAACTTTTTTAGCATACATACACACTGAATTGAATCCACTTGGCAGGTGTGGCTTGTGAAATTGTTTGTGGTTGTTGTGATGTGACAGGTTATGACCTTCAGATTTAATGAGCAGTCATCCAAACTTATTCAATGCAATGCACGCTACATTATAATACAAACATTGTCATCGTATGTCATACAAATATAAATTAAAATCTGGTTTAAACTTTTCTTTTTCGTTTTATTACTATTGTGTGAGTATAGACGGTGTCGGTGCACCTTCATGCATGCGCATAATGGTAATCCTTGAGTAAATAATACTTGGTCATATTTTCATATAAAATTGACGTAAATTGTACTGTTCATCTATAGGTTCTGTTACAGTTGTCTATAATATGTAGACAAACAGTACTCAAGCAGAGTTCAGCAACACAATACAGCATTTCAGTATTATTGCCCATTTTATGAGCTATTGATTACCTAACCGATACAGTTATCCCATCATTCATTTCTTGATGCGGACAAACAACGACAGACAATCGAGTGCATACCAGCTCACTTTTAGGTAAGTCTGTTGCATCCAAACAATGAGTGCTAAATTGCAAGCTTTATAGTTCCTGCTCGTTTTATAGGATGTAGGAAGCTTTTACAAACACCTACAACAATTTTTGTACATTTTTGTACATGCACACGGCATCTACAAACACAAGTTCATTACTTATTTATTATAGGATGCATGCAAATTATATTGTGTTGCTTCTGTTGGTGCTCTGATATCCTGAATAATGCATATATATTTAAGTTCTCATTTTGCTGCATTCAGGATGCTAAAATATATATTTTGCATCCATCACTATTATTATATTAATTAGGTGTGTGTGGTAGGTAGCTCATTCATTGTGTAGGGTGCAGGCTATATAGTAAGACATAAGGTAATTCTTTAATTCACACCGTCAGTAAAAATCGAAAGCGTAGATTCAATTGACTGAAAACAACAGAGGTAGTCCATAATAAATACAATTCAGCCACGGATACCTCTAGCATACATCAGCGATATAATAGCAGTAATAGCAGTAATAGCAGAGCAATAACAACAAGCCCACAGTTTTTCATCGGAAACCTACCTAGTAAGTTAATTTAATTAACAAGGTCGCCTACGTGCTTTTCAAAAATCACAAAGGTGGTCATTACACCAGACAAAAATGACGTGTTGATAGTTTATTAGTCGGACGAGACTCACAACTGTGCTCTCTGGGACTCAGAATTCTGCTCCCTCTCCACCACAAAGCTTATAGTTCATCTGAAAAATTCCAAAGCAGTTCTAATAGATTGTAATTGACGCACTAACGACTGTCTTACACTAATTAATGTCAATTAAAGATTTATGGTAGCGAAAATGTGGCAGAGAAAATAGTAGCACAACAAAGACTATCTCTGCAGCCAGCAGCAGATGAAATAGTGTGCGAATACACGAATACTGTAAAAAAACAAAATGAACCTGTTAACGCAGTTTATACATACATATTGCCGTAGAATCATTATAATCGCATTTGTGTTCAGTACAAATATCTCCACAAATCAGTGGTATCTAAATACTATGCGTTGTGTGCTTATACGCGAAATAAGTAGGTACAGGCGAACAATTGAGTGTTGGCCTGTGTAGTTTTTCCGTTCATACTACCCTCTTCACTGTGTCTAGAACATTTCTAACAATAAGTCAAGGTACTTGAAATCAACAATAAGTCAACTGTTATAGGATTAGGTGGTTAAATATGCTGAAGTTATGGTTGGTGGACTGGATACACATTGATAAGATTGTTGAAGCTCGTCGTCTCCGTAGATTTCGAAACATGAGAACCCGACTTTGAACTTGAATTCTTAGTCGTTTGTTGAAATAATGGCTGTGGCATGGCTAAAGCTGATACATTAAAAGAACTGAAAACGCTTTGGAGATAAGCTGTGAAAGGAATGGAAAGAATTTCTTAGGTTAGTTATGCAAATCCTCTTGTGTGTCTTGTCTTGTTTTCAAGACATTGCACTTGGCTCAGTAATCTGAAACTAGTGAATTTTCTCCACAAGAGCATTTCTATAGGTGCGATTGCAATTTCAGTCGAGTAATTTAAGCTGAAGTGAATGTATTCACATTACAGTCGATCATTTGGTAATATAGTTTTAGCTCCTCGTTACTTTTATGTCAATTACGCGCATTGCTAAAATCACAAAAGAGAACACACAAGGAATGCAACCCGCACGGATTTCAGTAGGTACCTACCACAATCTGCATTTGAACTGTTTTATCTGGAAGAGAGTGCCATTACTGGGAGGAACAGGCAATTTAGTTAAGCCAGAATTTGATTGTGAACTTAACTCACTCTCCTATTTAGAGTGTAGTTATTTACCTACGCATTTAGTTCTGTTCAGTGACATCAGATATTTCTGCTTAATTAGGTATCATGTAGTCGTTCCCTGTGCTATCTGGCAAGACTACGTCGTAGTCACTGATACGGGCCCTCGATTAGACGCAGTGGCTTATACACATTGCACTTACACAGCAGGGGTAGCAGGTACTCACACAGTATAACGTGTGTGATATTGTATTCCAAGAAGACATTATAACAATTGCCCATTATATAGATAGAATGGTTATTTAGACTTGTATTATTATCAGTATCAGTGTGTATTAGTGACCTACCTGCAGTACTCTTGCTTTATGTGACAGATGAGATGTGCTTTGGCAGATATTGTTGGCTGGATTGATAACTCTAGTACATATTAAAAACATTGTCACACTCTTACATACATATACAAATAAAATACTGTATCAATTTCTTAAAAGACGAGAGAGGGTACAGACAGACCACTTTACTCTTAATCCATGCAAAATAAACTGTAAGTTTAAACCACGTTTATACATATGGTGCATTGTAAAGAAGAGACAGAGACAGTAACAATGATGAACAAAAATTATTCTTGTTTCACAAGATAATGAGCGTCACTCTCTCACTCATTTTCTGATTGTATTTTGCATTGTGATTAAAGATATGACTGACAGATATGATGAATTGTCCATCCGTTCTGCAGGTAAATCAGAACGAGTAACTGAAGCAGAAAAAGCTGATTTTCCTACAACATGCACATTTATATATGCATACACGTTTCAACTGACAATATGAAATATAGAGGCATGTAAAACCTAAACTAAATACCTACCACATGAGACTTATAAGAAAGGGGTGAGAAGGAAATCGACAGCTATGTCCAACTGACGACAAACCACTAACCACACACATACAGACACATGCAACGAATGGTATAAAAACTTCTGAAATTCTATTCAAACTGCTAGCTAAGCAATCTCAATCATAATCAAATCAGCTAGCTTTACTGCCCGTATTTTATAGTGGTGGCACGTACGAACTCTTTGTTAACTACAAACGAGTTTATATTCCACACATAATGTCAGTCATTGAGAGAAATGCCAGTTCTTTAGCTGAAACAGTAAAATATTTACCTACGAACGTGGACAAAAATACAATTGTAATCGTAATATTGCGGGGCTATTGATTGACTAGAATCTTAATTCTGTCGGAATTACGTAAGACTATGCAATGTGCTATTGTTTACAATACACATGGAGTCTCTGTGCTCAAGTAAATTTAATTTCCTTTACCTTTACCTTCAGTAAAGGTAAATACCCCTGTGATAGTGTGTAAATAAGTCGCGCTTAGGCAGGATTCTGCACAAGAGATTGTGTGATTCACGATAAAATATTTATGTGAACAGTCCACAGGAATTGATGTAAAATAAGATAAGCAAAAGATTGTATCTTGGGTGATACTTTAATGTGTAGAGAGTAAACGGTCAAGCCGAAACAAGCGACGTTTCACTGGTATGTATTTGTTAGAGACATTCAGATATTCAATAACTGTATAAAAATTTCTTAAAATTCATTTCACTTCCTATCCGGCAAGTCGATTCTGTTACACACTCTTCTGCTCTTGTAGTATGACATGTTAAAGCATCATTACTTCTTAATAAGCGTCAAAGGAAACAAGTGGATAGGAAGTTAATGGGCGCTTTTTCTGGATTAGATTCCAGTTTAGTTTCTCTAGTCAACTGCATTTCTGGTACTACATGGTCGATGGTTAGCATGAGTTCATTTATTGCATAATAATCGCACAGGCACGAGGGATATCAGTGATTAGTACGAACATTCACTCCCTGCTTGCAGCGTAAACTCAGCAGAAAAATTCAGCTTATACATTTCAATTAATTAAAGTCCACGCCCGTTTCCTGTGATAACATAATTTGCCACTCATATGAGTAGGTAATCGTGTTCTAATATTTTTCACAAACAAGAAGAAGCATCCAAGTGTAAATTTGTACATGCATTCCTTCGTTTAGACTTTCCCGTTCTCGCAAATACTCATCTCATATGTATATGTAAATCTCATAACAATATCTAAATATAATAAATAGCCTTTAGCAATTCACTAACAGTTTGTATTTTGTAATATTGTACACTGTGCACTGGATCCGGGAATCGGCATTTACAGACACATTATTTATTA
>JABASC010005526.1:0-10082 GCA_019776185.1 Plutomurus gul
CACAAGGGCGTATTTAGGGGGCACAGGACGGTGCCATTTTGCAATTAAGAAGCCTACTGAGAGCAAAAGTTTGAGGAGTTAAATTAGGTAGCACCGTGATAGGCTGTGCCCGCGCCAACCAAATGTTCCATTCTGTTCTAGGTTCCCACTACGTAGCATATTATCGATAAAGGGCTGATTGTAAAGCTCAGTTATGTTGGATGTTGTTGCAAAAATATAAAAGCCAATAATATTTCCAAAAAAATTGCAGATTTGTTTTACAGTTAAAAAGTTAAAAGCATTTTTAACAGTCTATATATGAGACATCTCCAACCGGAGACACTCGTAAGATCGTTTTCCCATGATTTGTACCTGTATAAATATTTTGACAATGAATCTGGATCGGCAAGGGATGATTCATGTTTTCAAGAAGAATTGTTTATGCAAAAACTATATGTACATATGATGCATCGCTATTATTATGCACTATGCACACAAAGAACAACATAGATATTTGCATAATATAACAAAGTTATAACAATAATGCGACCTGTTGAATCATCCAATCCCCCTCCTTTACCGGGAATCTTGAATAGACTGAACCCTGTGCCCACGAAATATGGACAGAGAAAGTTACAATAATAGGAGTGTTCAATTCAATTGCTATTGCTATGCTTCCCTTTTCAGTGCCTTCCAGTTTTTTCGGTTTTCTGCAGTTGTCTTCGTCTTCCAATCGACACTGTTTTTTATTCGTTTTGAAAAAGGTCTGTTGAATTGAAATTTTATAATAATATTTTCTCCCCCAATTTATTTACCATCTCTGTTGACTGTACTGTACACTGTAGTTTGCAAGATATATTCTCTGATAATTCCCTTTAACATCGGGTTTTTCGTAAAGTTGTGCAAGCGGGTTAATCCCACTCAGTCGGATCGCAAGCAAGAAAATTGACAATTCAATTGAAAAACTTTACTCGCAAAATCTTTACCTCATACTCTATTATTTTCTATCCACACTCCACTCCAACTGTCCAGGTATTTCAACTCCACCTTGCCCTAATTCTCTGTTGTCTGTCCTACAAAACCGGTAATTTGTCAACCAAAAATGACTTCGTGATCATTTTCAATTGTCCATGGTTTAAGTCATTTTTAAATATAACACTAATTCTATGTTTTGTGTATTATGTATGTTTCAACATTGAAAAATCTTAATCGTTTACCATTTATATCCATATTAAGGCTTTAATATTATGAGAACATTTTACTGATATTCGTATTCTTGTCTAACAGTAAACAACGAAAATATCTTTAAAATATTTTTGTAGCAACCTCAACGTGCCTCAACTTCAACTATTTGTGAGTAGCTGGTCTATTACTTTACAACAAGATCCTTTGACGAATCTGACATTGACTGACATCAACAGTGCGTAGCCATAATTTAAAAAGTATCTACTTATTCTTATTGTTAGATACATCCACATATACATCTCAACTGTTTTGTGTTAATATAAAGGATGTTTGTTTTGCAGATATATTTTTGAATCCACTGTAATTCACGCCCACGCAGAGATTACTTGGACTGCAAGTAATTTCATAACTTACCTATAAAAATAAGAAAAATGCCACGGGATCGATTAGCAGAACTACGGCAGAAGGTGCAGGGAGAATGTGCATTATTCAATTGTTTTTAGGTCCCTGTAACAAAATGTATAATTTTGTTTTGTTACACTGGTCCAGGCTCATTTAGATGATTCAGGTACGGATGCAGAAGAAAGTGACGGTGCTGGCCCTCCAGCTTACGGAGATACCGTTATTCAAATGGACGATCTGGGAGGAATCACCGCATTTTTTACGCAGGCAAACTACTTCACTTATTCATATTTAAAAAAAATCATCGTTCTGCCATGCAATTCAAATGCTTTTGTACCATATTTAGGTTGAACAACTTCGCAAATTAATTCAAGAGTTGAAAGATGATGTGCGGAATGTCGAAAAACTTCACAGTAAAATTTTAAGTATACCCGTACCAGATGAAAGTGAGTATACAAAACAAAAGTTCTTAATGTATTCTTTTGAATAAAAGTAAAGATTTTTTCTCCTATTTCATTAGAAAGTAAAATAGAATTGGACAACATGATGGCAACAGTTAAGACAAGTTCACAAGTCATTCGAGCAAAACTAAAAGGTTAATAATCCATGTTCACCATAATATTACATTTGTTGACACATTAAACCATATTTTAAATTGACGTCTCGTTAATGTTTTCCATAGATATAGAAAGAGGGATTCAGAAGGAAGAAGAGAACAGTGAAGAGTCCGGAGTTATTACAGCGAATCTGCGTATAAGAAAAACACAGCACTCTGGTCTGTTGCGTTGTTTTATTGAAGTAATGAATGACTACCAGACATCTCAGACTACTTATAGGGATCGTTGTAAAAGTAGAATAAAAAGGCAAATAGAAATAAGTAAGTAAAATGCAGTCACATTGTAAATTCTGATCCTGATGAATTGTGTACAAACAATCTATTTGTTATTGTAATCCTTTCAGGCGACTCAACTCTTACTGAAGACCAAGTTGAAGAAATGATTGAACAAGGAAATTTCTCAGTTTTCACAGAATCAGTAATTTTTACTTTTTTAAATATTTCTTTCTCAATAATAATGACTCTTTGAATCTATGAGTGACCTGGCATATATTTTTTTCTGTGTAGATTTTGCAGCAAACAGAACAAGCCAAACAAATGCTAGCTGATGTTCAGGCCAGACACAACGATATCATCAACTTGGAGAAGTCTTTGAGAGAACTTCATGATTTGTTCTTAGAAAATGGCTATTCTTGTTGAAAGTCAGGTATTAATCAGTTTACAATGCAGTCGAGTTTATTTACAAACTTGGTAGATTAAAATATAGTGCGATATTTCGTAAAATTGTGTTAATAGGGAGAAGTTATCGATCGCATCGAAACGAATGTCACGAATACCCAAGAGTATGTACACAAAGCAGAGCAGCAGCTGGGACAGGCCCAAGAATTGCAATCTTCTGCTCGAAGGGTGAGTCCTAGTTTTTCTGTGAATTTAGAATCAATCTCTTTTCATTGTCCTTAATCGGTTTACATGATTCAAAAATATTCATTTATCGTTACCGCAATTTTCAATTAATGAGTACTTGTTTCTTTGACGTTTTATTATAGAAAAAGTTTTACATAATTGCCTTCGTCATTGCTGTCCTCATCGTCCTTATTCTAATAATCTACTTTTCTGTATGAGAGAACAAGAAGAAGTACCGAGATCTGAATCTGACTATCCTAATAATTGCTGGAAGATGTACTTTTTGCATTTGTAAATGTGTTAACTAAACTTGTTTGTGATTCTGTATACCGTACCACACTGTTTCACACTTTGGACCACTGCATTCTCCTCTTGGTGTCAATTGCCATTATGAATAACTTGTAAATGTGGGTGATAGAGAAAATTTCGAATGAAAGACAGTTATTAAATGACGACTGTTACACGTTGCCAACTGACGCAGTACTAACTAAGTTAGAATTATTGAATGTATTTAAACGTTGAAGAATTTGGTGGGTTAATTGGTATTTATATTAATTGTTATTTCGGATTAGAGTATTTGTTTTGGGGGATATATGTATTATTAAGTATGTTGAGTCAGTGCACAGTGGTTGAGGAAGATTAAGTATTAAGTTTTTTTCTGAAGTTTTCGGAGTGAGTGGTTATTGTTCCTCGGGCTCGTTATTGCTCCACGAGTAGGCCTATCACTTCAAGGTGTTCTATGTGGTACTTATTGAGTGAATCTGGAATTGCATCGTTATAAATAAACTATAGAGTATATAACATTTAACATAATTTATATAACATACTAACAAACTACAGATTTAAAATCTTGTATCAAACTATCAAACGCAATTAACCAATGTAGTAGGAGATATGGATTACTACCGAACGCAATAAATATAGATTTAATTAATTGATTGATCAATGAGTGAACAATATTATTCAATAAAAACCAACATACTGGACTGAAAGTAAATGAAGGTAGAAATGTGATCACTTGCTGGGGGAAGTCCAAGAATAGAGTAGCCATGCAGCATCACAACATGTGTGGTCCACACATGCTGTGCTATCCACATAGTGTGGATGTTGACATTTTGGATAAAATTGGATTAGAATGAAAATCCATTTCATTGAGACGCGTGGTTTGTTGTGTCAAGCATAAATGGAGTACTTTGAACTTCTCAATTTGCAGGTTGCACAAATACTAAAATTGCCGATATGGTCATTATTATAATTATTATTGACTCATTTACTTTTTAGAATTATTGTGTACACACACCCGCAGAAAGTAGCATTGCGCACCACATAGAATTTTAAACTAAACTGATTCCTACAGTCAGCGGTCAATAATGTCAGGCAGTGTCCAAAATGGCTAGTGTCCCTAGAATAATTTTTGTGGGGCAGTGGTCAAAAATGCACCAAAGCATTACACATATATACAGTCACTAAATTGATTACAATTTCCTGTGGATTTTTGTCGGTAAAATCCATTGTACCATCTTGACACCCACTCGCATTCGGTTTGCTAATTTTGGCATTAGTTGGATGATTGTCGATTGCCCTTCACAATACCTAAAATGAATAATTCATATGTATTTTAGTATAGTGGGGTAAATACTTGAGAACCACAACAAGTGAAACCGGGAAATCGATAACTCCACACAATCTCTTTCCAGGTAATCCAATTTATCCTGTCTCCTTGTCAGTTAGAAAATATATTAAACATATGCAAAATGATTCCTTCCTATCTACGAAGAAGGAAGTGCATATTAATAATTTTTTGTCTGCTGTATTTACTCAACCACAAGCGATTTCGTCGTTCCACCGTCACCATCCATCCAATCCAAGACACGAAGTTATAACGACGATAACTCCCTCATATATATGTAGAATTAAGCTTACTGTATTTAGTTAAGACTAAACACAGTCAATGTTTCTGTATAAATATCAGAAGGAAAATTATCGTAATATTTACAAGTATACTATTCTCACAATAGTTGTCCTTATTATTGTCACACCCTGACAATCAATACATTATCATCATATGACACACTTAAAAAATCTATATTTACATTATTAGATAATTAATTGATCTACGCGAAATTGAATTGACAATTTCTTAAGTCACGGCTGAATTACTTTTACGGAATTTTAGGACGTGAATCCTTCTAAAATATATTACTTTTAATATTGTACACATAATATGTACGTGCGAGCTAACCGTCAACTCTCTTAACACATTTCCATCAAACTACTACCTGAATCATAAAATGCCACGGGATCGATTTACAGAACTACCAAAAAGGGTGTGGAATTTTTAAAAGATTTTTTCTCTCATTATTCTGTTTCTGTTTACATAAGTGTTCCATTTATAATACAACACAGCTTCCCCTGATGCTGGGCAAAATGGCATCGAAATGGCGGATATGCAGAAATAAAAATTCCTTTTAGTAAAAAATGTACAATGTTTCCCCTTTCCAACCGGGAATTGGTAGATTTTTTTAGTCACTGTGCATGGTTGTGGGTGAATGTAAATTTCTTTTGTTTTAAAGGCCCACTTCGATGATTCAGGTGAAGATGATGACGAAATTGATGAAGCTAGCGATTTCACAATTATTGAAATGGACGACTTGGGGGGAATCTCCGCATTTTTTACGCAGGCAGGCTCCGCGCTTGTTTTCCCAAAACTGATTCAGTCTTAATAAGCTTTAGAAACTTTTGTTCACATTTTCCATATTTAACCAATAATTATTGTTTAATTTAGATCAAACAGCTTCGAATATTAATCCTCGAGTTGGAGGAGGACGTGGACAAAGTCACTCAACTTCGAAGTAAAATTATCAGCACACCTGTGCCAGATGCCAGTCAGTAAAGAAAATCTTGTCTTTCTCTCTCCCATAATTTGATGCAATAATAATATTTCAATTTTTAAATACCATTTATTAGAAACTAAACTGGAAACGGACGATTTGATGGCAACCATTAAAACAAGTTCAGAAGTTATTAGAGCTAAGCTTAAAGGTTGAAAATAAAAATATTATTTTGTTATTCATTATGTATGACAAAGAAATTACATTATATTCCCAGTAAATCTTTGCTTTTGCAGATATTGGAGAACAGATTAAGAAAGGAGAAGAGGCAAGTGAAGAACCAGACGTTGTCACTGCAGACCTGCGCATAAGAAAAACTCAGTATTCTACCATGCGGAGAAAGTTTATTGAAATAATGAATTCCTACCAGATGTCTCAAACCACGTATAGGGATCAGTTGTAAAGATAGAATAAAAAGGCAATTAGAAATAAGTAAGACAGATTGAGAAGCTCTAAAAAATTTGAGCAAAAAATGGTTACATATTTATATGTGATCTGAATATTTAACGGTTTACAGCCGGATCGTCTCTTTCCGAAGATCAAGTTGAAGAAATGATTGAGAAAGGCAATTTCGCAGTTTTCACGAAAGGGGTAAGCTGTTTTTTCTAAAAACAATTGAGGTATGTACTTATAATATATTCTAGCAATTTTTTGCGTACATTAATTTATAGAGGGTGGTTTGGGCAGTGCAGTGGCGTATCCTGAAGAGGCTCCCGCCTAAACCGTATAAAATTAGCTCCACCCGCGATCCCCCAGCTTACACATTTTTTTTAAACTCCAGCCCCTCCCCCAAGATATTTCTTAGGCCTTAATGTGTAACTGTGTAAAACTGTATAGCTAGTATTTGAAATTTTGTACCCAAATGTAAATGCAAATTTATGTATTTGCCATTCATAATAACCTCTATAGGAATCTTAAAAATATATTTTTCACAACGCCTACAGAATTTTGTAAAATATTTATCAGAGGCTAATTTTGTTACAATTGCCGGTAGGCGGGATTTTGAAGTAACAAATAATGGTGCCACAATAATCATAATATTGTATATATTGAAATGCGTGTTCAAAAATTGCACTTGTGAACTTCATTCTCAGCAGCTGAGTATTATAGATATTTAAATAAATTGTGATTTTCTTGTACTTAGATTGTAATGGCGACTGAACAGGCGAAGCAGATGGTGGTCGATGTTCAAGCCAGACACAATGATATCCTCAATCTGGAGAAGTCTATCACAGATCTTCATGGCTTGTTCTTAGAGTTGGCAAAGAACGTCGAACTTCAGGTAATTTTGCAACCTGTATTACTTGTACTGCTTTTGTGAATTTTTGTTGTAGTGGTAATTATGGCAATGTTTTGTCGTCTTAACTTATATGTCACCTTTTTACGCTTGACTGGGCACTAAGAGTCAAACGGAAGATTATTTGAGATAAGATAAGACGTTGAAGATGCAGCACACTGAAATTAACCGTATTCTAATTTCACAAATTAAAACCTCAATTGATTCAATAAATTAGGGGGAAATTATTGATAACCGCATCGAAGTGAATATGGCAAATACTCAGGCGTACGTGCAAAAAGCAAAGAAGGAAATTGCAAGGGCTGTTGAGCATCAAACAAATGCTAGAAAGGTGAATACAAATTTTGACTTCACTTTTTTTAAATGCAACGCGAGATCAGTGGCGGGTCCAAGAGGAGTCCCCCCCAGAGAAGAAAGTTAACGCAGGTATAAGACAAAAGCCAGGGCGATAGGGCGTTGGAGGAGCTACTTTAACATTAGTAAGATGGGTTTCCCCCATCAGAAAACCCCCTAGGGACCCGCCCCTGTGCAGTATCAATCTCTCGTGATTTACGACTTAAAAAATATTCATTTTTGTAGTATAAATATTAAATGGTTTGTTTATTTTAATTTTAGAAACAATTCTACATTTATGGCATCGGTTTTGTCGTTCTCGTCATCTTAATTATAATAATTTCTCTTTCAATTGCTCTGTAAAAACCATAAAATTAATTTCCCCAATCTCATTCCTACCTGTAAAAACTAAATTATTAATAAAATTGTAACTTTTGGAGGTTGTGTACCTGACCTTTTCATTTTTTATAAGTTAATGTGCCAACAGAGAATCTGGTTTGTAAGTGAATTTTGCGAAAGTTAAATAATGTTGAAATGTTGGATGGAAATTGCTGCTGGAAATGTTCTTCGTTCTACTGGATACATGGTTTTACGTTGAGGAAAAGTGATAAAATTTGAAATCGTTTAGATTTGTGTGCACATCTCTCTGTGCAGAGGTTTCCATTTCCTATATTTCCAATTGGGATGGAAAATCGTATATCTGCCAATCGAAAATCAAACTTTTGATTCTGTGTTATAATTATCGATCATCTTCATGAATTTGACATCCTCACCCTCCACACTTGAGGACTCACACATCCTTTTGATTATAACTTATTCAACAGATTTATTTTTACCTTTGGATATTTTGGAGCATCGCTTAAACGTATACAATCAACAGTGTGCATGGCCTTACAGATAGAATTTGCTGAAAGTGACACAGAAAGACCTTTTGGGGGACAAGACCAACCGTTAGCGTATTAAAATAAGAATTCAGACAAAGTAATGCACATTTGGGTTGTTTGAATGCACACAAAAGGTTTTACCAGTCACAAATTCGATTTCCCCTCTCCCAAGGCAGGAAAAAGTGGTCACTGATAACAATTAACCAAGAATGCCTTAGTTGACATTTTCAATGCATATGTACTTTTCAAAAATTGGAAGAATAGTTTTGTTATTGGTTTGTCCCTCTCTCAACAAAGTGTCTGTATCCGCCACTGTTGTAGCTTGTATAGATGACAAATGATGGATGAATAATGCACTTGTAATTGTAATGATTGATTCACTGATGAGCAACATTTACACATTTAAACACTTAGTTGTAAAAGATACGGTATACACGTACAACCGATATAGTGATTTCATAATGATCAAGAGGATTAAATAAATTAATGTACAAATAAAATATATAGGATTGTATACAGGGTGGCCCAGAAATTAGTACAGAGTCTGTGGTATTAACTTAAGAACGGTTTCATTAAACTGAACGGGATAAATGTACAGAATATATTAAACAGTGATAAATTGTTGGCGAGACTGTAATTTGTGCCGCACCGAACTCGATACACTTACAAACGTGTAAGCTCTTAACGACAAAATTCAATTCGAACTGTGTACTAAGTCTTAAGACGGAAAAGTCTAATCCAGGAAATTTTTTGTAAAGACGCGAAGAATGGAACAAAGAAAGAAATATGGAGCCTTTAATTTTAATTTTCCCCCGTCAATGCAGCTGGAATTAGTCTCATACATCGATGATAATTTATCGCTTGTTTCTGGTTCAATTAAATATAACTCTTCCTAGGTTATTCAATTTCAAAGACTTTTTAACTTTTTCTTGGGCCACTCGGTACACAAACGACATACGAGAAACAATAGTTTTATTATAATTTTGTTGAACGTGGTTGAGCCTATTTATGAAACGTATATAGTGTGCTTATAAATTGAAGAATGCCACCACCTGATGCTGAAAATGGTATATATGTAATATTTTTATACGAATATTCCATGATTCCATCATCATGGGTGATGATAAGATAAGCTGTGATTATGATTCGTTCTCCAGTCTATTCTATGAATGTATTTATTGGCCAAAAATGACACCAACTGAAATCGGCAGTATTGATTTTGCTTATCTGTGTGAGGTCTGAGCAGAACATGAGGGCCATGAGTCACACAAATAATTTTCAATTCTAACGGAACGAATGACCACTCTTTTTGACAGAATTTTAAATTCTCCTTGTGCATTATTTCTCACAGCTGCAACTTTTATTATGTAGTGAGCATTAGAAATACGAGTACAGTATCTTTGAGGAATTCTGTTATTAAGAGAATTTAACAAAAGTGCGTGGGCGATTTTTTTTGTTTGTTATTTGTTATTATTGAAGTGTTCTTGTCCTTGCGAATTAATAAAATAAAAATTCACTGCAAATAATTAATGAACGAATTGTTAAAGAAACCATCAACAACTTCAAATAATTAATCGTCAAATATTAAAGAAGTGAAAAATTTGAAAATAAATAAGTAGACATGCCAAGGGATCTTACGGAGGCGTTACGTC
>JABASC010005527.1:0-10080 GCA_019776185.1 Plutomurus gul
TTGTGCTATACATATGCACCACTTGCACTTTCGGTGTGTCGGGTGACTTACGTCTCGTGCACAGTTTATACTGTATGTACGTAGTATACAAATGAGGCATTCTGCTGGCAGCAAGTAAATAATAAGAACACGAGAAAATGTGTAAGCATGGAACTTTAACGAAAATCACATGAGCTCTAGAATGTTGTCTCTGAAGAGACTGTGGATGCAGGAATCGATGAAAAAATTGCACCTTCCCAACCTATAAATAAAAGCTTAAGTACACCATCGGCGGAAGTGAGTGACGAGAGTGCTACAAATTGCTTCCTCGAGACGTAAATAACATTGCGAGAGTGTAGAAAAACTTCAGTGTACATAAAAAGAAGAGTATTTATATATTACTTCTAATGGGATTCGTTACCTGAGAGAAGGCAAAGTGGCATTTTTTGCTGTGTTGGTGAAGAACGAGTATCCTCTGGTAGTCATTATAATTACAATCACATTTCCCGTAGATCGTGTCGTGTCCCACACCAAAAAATATCATGTTGTCACCGCATGGACCTTTTTCTCCAGCCTCGAAACAACTTTGAGTCTCGTTGAAGAATCGGTATGATAGGATTTCACGAGGTGATATTTCAGGGCATAAGTCACTTCTGTGCGTGATCAGTGCCAAATTACACACTAATTAATACTTGTGCGCATGCTATACATATTTAAGATCGAGGCTATGTGCATTTTTAGATCTGCTCTAATAACGTCCGTGTACGTGAAATGTAAATATGTAAACAAAGGCTTTCAAGACAAATGAGACAAAGACTTACAAAAGCTTGCGACGAACATCTGCTGTGGCGGCTCCAGGATCGAAGCCCCTGCTGCTGCGACTCCAACTATACATATTTCCCGTGTTCTGATGCAGATGAACGGATGAGAGCGTAGAATTTTCATGTTCAGAGCGGAGAACAAACGTTTTTGCACACACTATGGAAATAATGACTGCAAGCACTACGAGAATCATTAAAAGACTATTAAAAGTTAATGCGGCAGTTTTATGGACTTTGGTTGCCATTTTCACAACGTTAGTGTCTCGCTCTGCTAGTTAATAAAATATCTATAAAAATTCAACGGAATGCACTTCGATGAATCTTCTTAAATACTTTTTAGCTGAAGCTAAAGTTTTGAACCTGTTAAGAAGACGATAAAGAGGCAACTAGTTTACAAAGAGGTCTATAAATCTTAATATCGATGCTTCAAATAAGTCCAATGAGAAAAGTTGTCGATTGACATCAGCTTAACTCTAGAAATTCATGTCAAAGGTTGCCTATGCATCAAGCAGATGAGTTTTTGGCTTCAGTTGAGTGCATACACATACAAGGAAGCAATAAAAAACGACTGACTTGTCGTTCAGAAGTAATGTAGTCTGTCTAGAAGTGTGACTAAAGCGAACTCACTCAAGTCAGACAGAGACAAAGCGTTCTCTTGCTCTATCATCTGCGTGGCATACTACACACAAAAAATATGTGTCACACCATTTACGTCATATTCATGTAAGCTTCTTGCTTCTAATAGTAAACCTTAAGAAAACACATTTACTTATTAATATGGAGGAAGCATCTGCACTACTAAAAACATTATTAGAAGTCTCTCTGGACTGGTATACAACTTCCACTTTTCTCCATCTCCAAATGACAGCCTTGGAGATGTTGAATATCTTGATAGCTTGTTGTGAAAATGGAAATCTATCACGTACCCTGGTATAACAATTTCAGGGGTCAATTGGAATTTTTAATGGATCTTATATTAAATAGGCAAAACAGGTTTTTACTAGGTATTTACGCAGTGGACAGTGGAATATGCATATAGTGAAATATTTTGGAGTTATGCAGTTGGACTTTATACTAGTAACAAGTCCCATTTTGAAACACGAGTTGAATGAAAATCTGCCTGTGTGAGTTTCACGAGTTCACCAATGCCAACACTGAATACCAACACTGAACCGATAGTTCCGGTACGATAATACGAACAGTTTCTTCTGCATGTTAGTTAATTATTTGATGGGGGATATTGGTAATTGTTTCGAAACAAAATATTTATTGTTCTATTTAATATTGCTATCAAACATGCGATCTACATATATAATAACGTTTAGAGACAAAAATTAATGAAGCATTATCTTTCTGCGTATTTTAAACATATATTACCTATATTGCATACCAGATGGTTCGTACACGATGTGCACAAATGACCGATAAATCAATAATTTTAGAAAGCACATTCGATTTTATATTTACTTCAGCTTAGGTACTATAGTGGGCAACCACAAATATGTACATAATAATTCACGTGAATCAACTTGACACGTGGTATGCCAAAAAATACAAGATTATTCGTACTGTTATCCAATTACGGCTTCGGATCATTCTGTACTGTATTCATGTTGAAAAATGGTGTCGGGTAAGGTCTGAGTATACAGGCTGATTGTATTAGAGTTTATGTGAGAATGTGGAGCCATCAATGTATAGGAACTAGGTCATACGTAACATAGCACAATTAGATTTCTGAGAAAACCATTTGGAACATTTTAGCGAAAATGTTTAGTAGGAGGATGAAGAAGAGAAGCTTCCACAAAGTAACGAACATTATCAATGTTGTTTGTGGCATCCACATTAATAGCATTGTCTGCAATATTTTATAGAATATACTTGTTGTCATCAAATGTACATATGAAATAGCCATTCTGAAATAGAAACGTGTAACTACCATAAAAATTGACGATATCCTCAATATTGGCGTTGTAGCGAGAACATCGAACCTTGATAGCATGGTCACTGTAAGGATAAGCTCCTACATTGTGCTCAGTATCAAGTTGGACGTTTGGTCTCGGAGCTAAACCTGGCAACTCACGTTTCATAATAGCTTTTTGTTTTTTACTCATGCGAAGAGCACAAATGCCATCCAGACAATTAAGAATGAATACTCTGTTCGGAGCGAAAGAGATTCGGTCCAAAAGATCAGCATTGCGTTGCGTCTCTGGGAAGCCTTGAAGGATCCATCCCTTTTTCTGACAATCCTCACGACCAAGCTTGCGCTGTATCAATCAAAGATGTACTACATTAACATTTGAAAAAAATGACTTCCGTAAATATTTTGAATTTTCTATAAAAAAAGTGACCTCTATAATCTTTTCAATGGCACCATCTGACATGGGTTCCAAATCGATCAAATACTGCTGCGCTTCGTGAGACACATCATCAACCCACAGAGATGCTCCTCTAACCATATCTATCCAATCTGCGTTGACAATTTGATATTTGGTGGCCAAGTATTCTGTTTCCAATAAACAGTTATTTATCCATTTGTAAGGAAATTAGTATAGGAAGCACTGCTACCGAAATGCACCTGCAACCGAAGATTTCCCACTGGCGGGAGGGCCAATGATTAATATTCTCGGAATCCATGGCGCTCCTGTGGGTCTGCGAGTGATCAAAGCTCCCATTAACTCAGATTCAAGTTCAGCTCTGTCCATAAAAAACCAGCGCTCGTGATAAATTGCCTATTTTAAACAAATCTTTGTAAGTATTTCCAGAACTTAAGACTTTCAAGAGAAGGTTCTTGGGAAAATAATGGTAAACCTTGCAAATTTCTATGTTATATGCAGTTGCTACATCGCGAAGAGTGTTGAAATCTCTGTAAATATTCAATTCAAGAGAAGCCAATTCTAATTCTGTTGGTTCGTGGTCATCAGGCTGGCGACGCTTATCTTCTGGGAGTAGAACGAACACCTGTCTTGGTAACAGTCCCCACTGCTGAGAATACTGAGCGATGATTTTAGTTTGGGGAAATCCTGAAAGAAAAATAATTGTAGGAATAAAACTTTTGTAAGCACCAATTTAAAAGATCCCTCAACTACATTTTATGGTTATTATAGCTAAATCACAACTTCCAGAAACTTTCAGTTTTGTATAGTATACATGTATTCAACGTCTGTATGCACCAAAAGCTTAAGTTCCTGTTTTATGGTGACAAGAATATTTAATTTACTGCTGTCCATCTCGCTTATATATTTACTTGCTCCACGTGGTTTTGTCTATATACACTTCACTCCTTTTGGCAGTATTTTAGAGCATTAGATAGAGGATTAAAAAGAAAAGCACACTGAAGTGGTGACAGAAGAGAATGCGGAAAGCAAAATATTTAACTTATATTTTCTCTTGTGACGCATGCTTTTAGATTTTTGATCGATAAAACTGCAAAATGTTTTCTGAATATCGTATGTACAAAGCCTCGTTATCTTATAGTTAGGGAAATATCACTGCGTGGGTACTTCTTTAACATTCATACCACAAAGTACGTATCCGGAGAGGCAATCGAGTTCGTCCAGTCTGCTTGCAATTGTCTCTACGTATAATTGCCGGAGCGCGTCATCATTTTCAACATCTCTCCCTTCTATAAACACTTGCAATCGTTCTTTTAACTGTGGAGGTGACTCTTCAATTATGTGATCAACAGTCAAAAATTTCGAGCCAGATGCTTCTGCAATTTTCTGACCCACAGTCCATGACTCTAATTCGTGAATGCATCACAAGCACAAGTAAACAAAGAATTTAGTAAGTTAGTAAGTCCCATGGCGTAAGTCAATGAAGATAATGAAGATTTATTTTGACTGAGGCTGAAATCAAGTTAACATTGCTAAGAACCTGGAAATTGTCCAACGATGAATACTCTGGGAGAATAAACACTGTTCACAATATGATCAATTTCATCCACCATGTATTGCAACGGATCCTCGGGCTTTATTCCAATAGAATTTTAATTAACCAAATGCGAATTCTCATTATGACAAAATGATAAACAACACGAAATTGTTGTTAATGAGGTGGTTCGTATAAGGGGGGGCGTGCATAACATAAAAATACGATTTTCAAATCCCTACCTGACCGTACTTTTTATATGTTTCAAGGCTTATCGTTTGGTTTACCATTGTCTATATAAATAATTCACATTCAGTCAATAAAATTGAATATCCAGGTTACCTTCCATATCACTAGTTCTTTCATCAATTCCTATTAAATAACAATCTATCCTTTAGTTTCAAGCGAATTAGACAGTAGGTTTTGCTAAAAACACATACGTGGAGCGCCACAATTGAAGGTAGAGAGTATGTTTCAGCGCATCCTACCTGCAAAATATCATAAACTCCATGTTTCTCGAGATAGGCATGGTGTTCCTTTGACCAAACTGTAGGATTTTCCACTGGATCAGCCATCAGCAATCAAATGAGAATGATTTACGAGAAGGCTACCCAAATCCCAACTTCCAGTATGATTTGTTCAAGACCTAGGCAGATTTGCCACTTTGAAGTTTTGCGATCCCATTTGCAAAAGAGCTTCTTGTATTACAAACAGGTTTTGTAATACATGTTTGAAAATGTTTTTTATTGTAACTACTAGTAACATTAAAATTACTCGTGACCGTGACCACGTAAGATTTCGTTTTCGGTGAATGTAAGTACTATATAAGGGTTCCTACAATGTATATTTCCGGAATGAGTTTTCTCATTTCCTTCAGACCCACTCATTTTCTCCATGAAAATTGACAAAGTTTATGAAAGGGAATAATGTGTGTGTGTGTCTCTATTTACTCATGATACATATTATTTCATTCATTTTGTACAGATATTGTCCATCCAAAAGATATTGTATTAAACCATTTTTATCCATTTTATCTACAGAATACTTTGAAACCTTGGAAAAGGGAACCTTAAGTTACTTATTACAGAGAGAGATACAGTAGATTGCTTTTAATTTGGCAAAACCAAAACAAACACTGTCATACATGTACGTGATTGCCACTTGGACAGTATACTTGTTGTGAGAGTTATACTTCAGTGTAGTAAAAAGAGTTTGATCATGTGAATCATTTGGAATGATTGGTTATACTAATATAAATAAACTGCGAGCACTAACTTGATAATGGCTTATCAATACATTTATGCAGAAAAGGTACAGTAAGCACAAGAAAAAGTTTTTTTGGTCAAGATAGGTAAATAACTTTTGCTTGTTGGATAAAAATACGATTTAGAATGTGTACCTTTAGAAGTAGTATACACACGGAATACGCGAGTATTATTATTGAGAAAATTAACATATGCTAGTAAAAAGTATTGAAATTTTCCTGTAAAAGAATGAATGAGTTGATTCAAGAAGAAGATGAAGGTTTTTTTTATAAACAAGACTCAAGAAATTCACCCAAGAAAAGCCAAGAATGTTTCATTGTGAAAGGTTGTTTGTACTGCGCACAATTACCATAGGAGGAAGAACTTCGGTCTTTAAGAAAGATTGATTTTCTTTACAATTAGCAATCAGTAGCATTGCCCAAATGCCCACACACGGCTAGCGATTGTACATCAGCCAGTATAAAGTTTTTACATAACATCATGTAAAAACTTTTTCACAGAACTACTGGTTTCATTCATTCTTGCATTCCATCGTGCAAACAAAGATGTATTTAATATGCACGCACTATACAATACGCAGATCTTTGCGCAGCTCTAAACAAAAGTGTGAAAGTACAGGGGAGGTAGACTTTGAATAAGGAAGTCAATCATCTTATACATATAGTAAGTATTTAGCACAAAGCAATTTGCAAAGGTAATAATAAATAACAGTCTGAAATCAAACAATCACACTCTCATCACATGACAATCTCAGTATGTGTATTAACCTGGACCTACACTTGAGATGTGCGTTTAGCAAATATTTTCGTTCACCAACGTACGGATCAATCGCGTTCACCACTTCATATATTTACTAATTATTATAATATACGAAAATTTGGGTGTGTACTTATAACTAGTTACTACACATCTGTGTTTGTATACAAAATACTAATAATAGTAATGTCAAATTTTGCGTGTGGATGCTTAAGGGGCATAAACTTAACTTAGATGATATCCTATATAGTCTATTCCAGAATCTTATAATTTTCAGAAAAAAGTTTCAATGTCATGAGCAGCCGGATTTGGAGCAGTGCGATCGCAATGGGAACTAAAGTGCTTAGCAGATTGGACAACGCCTAGTAACAAGCGGCAGACCAAATCGGACTTATCCAACATCGATGATAATGATGAGCCGAGTGCTTGGTGTTGCATAAGCCAGCTTGCTATACAATTACACATTACACAGATAAAGGAATCTTTCGAATTAAAATTAACACAAGGTAGGTAATGGAACCAGTAATTTCTTCCTACTGACCACATCTACGACTGTGCAGTCGCATTCCACATACCTTAGTCAATGTGGGCTTACAAGAAGCTCCTAGCCGTGATATGGTGTGGTATTACGAGTTGAGGCTTTTAGTTGTGTAGTGTAGAGAAATGTATGCATGAATAATTCATACCTACTTACACATATTCGCAACACGTGTTTCTTTGCATCTGTATATCTCCTTTGATTGTCACGCAATTGTTTAGTTAGGGCGAAGTCCTTCTCTGGCTTCGGATTTTTTCATCGGTCCTCAGCATCTCTCTGCTTTTGTTTACGTTGTGTGTATATAGGTAGGTACAATCTGGTGCTATTATTTTGTTCATGTGTGAGCAGTTTATATCCAGACAGTAGGGGGCTACTAGTTTGCACTGGTATGTAAAGTATGGAATAGGGCACTGATGCTTAAACTGACCACAATAAGGAGTTTTTCAAAAATGTGATTGGGGCAGGTTTCTAAACTCCATGATGATGCAATGATTTTTCTCCAGGTATATAAACAGCCAGAAACCTTCAGATTGTATACAAACACTTTTGATCAACTCTTGCATCTACAGCACACTCCCAACTTCAAAAACAAACTTCAAGATGATGAAGATCGTGGTGAGTGTTCCATACAATATTTTTCAAGTGGATCTTGTAATTTGAAGTTGAAATTTGAAATTTCAACATTTTAATCTATTTATTTTCAGATGATCCTTGCCTTGTGCCTTGCTGCTGTCTTGGCCGCTCCACAAATCCTCTTGAGCTCCAGTGGACACCTTCCCTACTCCAATGGATGGACCGATGGACCAAACAACGGTAATTAATTTGAATTTTTAAAGTTATGAAATTAGTAATGTTTTAAAAAGTCAAATATTAAAATATTTTCGTATATATTATATTCTCGTTAGGAGTTGGACCAGTCATCTCCTACATTCCATCTCTCGGATACTCTGCCCTCGGCTCTCATCTCGTCGTTGTCTAAATACCACTTACCTAACAACTTCTTCCTCTACTGTTGGCTGTTTGAATTGATTCGTATTTTTGTATAAAATGGCAATATAACACCATGGCCATGATTACTCTTTCTGATTTCAGAATGAATAAAAACAAATTTGCATTTTCCCTTAACCTTTGACCATCTCTACATTTTGTCATATACACCACCATTTGCAAATTAAAGTAGGTCTTTGCAAGTACATAGTAAAGTATCACATCTTCACATTTGTATGTTAGTGCTCTCGTCACACACACAAGTTTTGCTACATATACAAATGCTGGGAATTCATTGGGAGTACATCAATGCAAAACATGTATTCATGACCGTGATTAAAGGGAATTTTTGAAATATGGGTTTGAATTTCAACCCGCATAACATTCTCGAAAAATGTGACACAAGAGTCTATCTTCTGTGTCGTTTCGGTTTATAACTAGTAATTAGAGGTAATTTAGATTCATATTTAGGTATACTTCTCAGATACATTAGAGGTTATTTGCACCGAATCAGACAAAAGTTCTGTAATTTTCGAAAGTGCCCATGAAATAAAGAAATGATTATGTCCTAGTAAATAGTGGTATATTTGAAAAGTGAAAATCGACGACTTATTTATCCCTGCTTTCATATTTATCTACTCAACTCATTGTCAGTAAAACTCCTGCCTTGTAGTTTCTTTCTGTACGAGCGATGCAAATTCATTTCTGGACTCCAATTAATACATGCGAAAATGTTATGCCGAGTTGGGCATAGTGAGAGGAAAACGCTACGAAAGAATTCCAATTTCAAATAGCAGTGTCAGACTTGGCCCTCCATTCACAAAAATCATGATATAAGCACTATGTACACGATGTACTCTACTACTACAATTCAAAGATGACTGTTTCCATTTCAATACGGTCTCGATTCCGAAAGTAAGCAAGAGAGGCTCATAAAAAATTACTGCTGGAGCAGTTCAGCTTGGTTCAGCTATCTAGTGACAAATTGTCACTGACAATTTTCAATTTTGGGGGTTACAAATTCGGAAATTCAAGTTCAAGTTGACCTTTGAAAATTCGTAGTAATTCGAAAGAATTAACAATTTTTTTTAAACACGAATTTTGACAAAGAAAACCCAGCTGAAAATTATTTTGTCCAACTCCAACATAAAAAAAATGCTGTCGCCGCGACAGGAAAACCACGATTTTAAAAGAATCGAATTTACTTACAAAAATGCTAAATACTAGAGCACATTATTATCGCCGCGACAGGAAAACCATGATTTTAAAAGAATCGAATTTACTTACAAAAATGCTAAATACTAGAGCACATTATTGTTCCTCTCTTCAATTTATCCATAATTTTGTCGCAGTATTTCACTTTTACTAGGTCGGTCCGCGATCCTCTTACAGCACATAGAAATGTTCTCTGATTGTGAGAACTTCTATGCAAAGGTGGTTCTATGACTCTAACTGCATACTGCATCTGCATCAAGATGATATTATGATTTCCTTTATTTCATCTAATGTATGACGAGCGCGACAATTTTGGCCTACAGAGATAGGCACTAGTAATTTCCATACATCAATAGCATATTTGGAGAGCGGGGAACTTTTTTGTCTTATGAGTTGACATTACAACTTACAACTTACGCCACCGTAATTTTGTCTGGAATCCCTTGTTGTATACTGTAGTATATCATAATCATAATCATGTATATCAACAATACATGAACTTCTATGCTCGAACATGGCTCGAACTAATTGTAAGATGTGATGTGTAGTCAGTGTGTAGTTGTATTTGTAGGTACTGTTATAGCAGTCTGCATCTGCATAGTGTTGTGTTGTAGTTGTGTGTGTGTGTTGCTTGCTTGCGGTGTGTGTGTAG
>JABASC010005528.1:0-10080 GCA_019776185.1 Plutomurus gul
TGAAAATTGCTACAATACTATTTCATTGTTCATTATTCAAGTCAACTAATTTGCTTATTGGAAACTTGCTATTATTTCCGGCCAGTACTTCCTTAATGAAAAAATTACTTCAAACCTACGAGTCTATCAATCACAAAATGGAGAAACGGAAAAGGCTACAAATACTGTTTCATTTTAAATGGGAAATCACTTATTTAAATATTTTAAAGAAATTGAATACCAAAGTAAAATATTATTAGTAAAACATTAAAACATAATCACATATTCACCTTTGTAATAGCTTAATATTTGCAGTTTGAAATCTATGCTTATACTGCAGGCGCACACTGCAGAGAATAAAAATCAACTATTGCTACTAAACACTATAAAAGTTGGGGTTTGTAGAATTCTTTGTGTAATAAATAGTGCGATTGCCAACTATTGCCCAATGGGTAGCAATTTTGGTGCTTGGGCCGTATTGAGTAATACCCACTATTGCCCACTTCCCACTGGGTAGTGGGTAATGGGAAGGGCGAACCCTTGTGGATATTCACACGGAGGACAAAATTAAACGAAGTAAAAAATTCAGAAACATGGAGTATCCATACTTATCAAAATTATTGGAATAACGGTAGAAGAAAAGCTGTTTCTTCCAGTTTTAGGACCACTGAGAGTTGAACAAGCCAAATTCAATGTGATTGCCAAACTATTTAAAAGTACCAATGAAATCTTATAGGTTTGCACGGACAAGTATCATATGTACTAGTATCCAAGGTGGACCCTGTCCTACGGTTGGTTCTGCATCAAAAAGATTAAAGTGCAAAAGAATGTCCTAGTGGAGAAAGTAGATTGGCAACAATCAGGCAACAGATTGGCCCTTCTAATGTTGTTATTTGAATTGAATTTTCTACCATTTTCTCTTGAGCACTTAAAAAGGAGCTTGCTTGATTCATTCTTATTACAAATACTAATAGTAGGAGAAACAGTCTCAGGATAAGACAAAAAACTCTTGTTTATACGGTACAGTGCTACATATTCAATGCACCCCCAGACTATTATGAAAACTATTTCAAATCTTACTGGTGGGTTTTTTAAAATTCAGTTAATGATAGATTTCGATCTAAAAGGAAACTACAGTGCATGGAACGTGCACAGAATGGAAATAATGAAAGAGGATAAAGATTTCGTATTAGAGCGAAAGGAGAATTTTGTTATTCGGGCACACTGCACAGTGTTAAAAATATATTGAAATAATCATCGTTCAGACATGTTATTGTATTTATAACATGTCTCTTGTTCAATTACGTATAATTGGAATTATTTCTTAAAAACTGCTCTTATAAAAGCGGATTTACAATCGAGATTGTGTGATGGAAACTCGTGTGACAGAGTTTCATAAAATTCGTTTGCATTTAGAAGATCATCCTCGGCACTGAATTTATAAATAAACGTTATAGAAGTTTGCGGAAGTGCAAGAACATAATTAAGCGTCAATGTAGATAATGAATGAGAGAATTGCTTCATAATGAATGGACTGCATAACAATTTATTTTGATGAGACAAATTGGATCAGCAGTGAAAGGTAATGCTTTTGTATCGTTTGAACTGTAAAAATATATTTAAATATGTACCTATCACATTATAAATGTGACTTAACCGTTTTTTCATAAGGAAATGACTAAGAAACATTGACTTTTGTGTAAATAATAACAAATCCCAAATAATATTTCTCATATTCTACCAAAGGGCAGCCACACCGAAAATAGTGTCACCCTAAGTGATCAAGTTTGCTTGAATGGGACTAAATAACCCAATGCCCTTATTCTGTGTGTAAAAACGACTGTTACGGCTATTTACATCAAAAATATGTTATTCTTAATGGTAGGGGGAAAAGTGTATAAGATAGTATTTACCTTGGATGAAGAGTGACACAGTGGACTATGAAAAGGAAAGCGGCGATAGTGGGTAGACACTGGCAGAGGCTGTGGGAGAGGTGCCAACAACTATGAAAAGTTTCTCAAGTCATTCCAATGAACATGACAACTTAACAGAAAAGAAAGCAACCAAAGTGCTACTTAGTTTTTTCTCTGTGCAACAGAGAGTTGTCACCAGAGCAATTGGAGGCGTCTAAGTAATTAATTATTTGGCTCTGTCGACTACGGGGCACTCTTTTCGCCTGTTAACATAAAGATTTACAATTTTCAATGCCGCTTATTAATTCAAAGAATGACGGAAAATCTAAGAAATAACCTAAACTGAATTTTTGCTGAGAACAAGAGAAAACTGCAGAATATTAAAACTAATGAGAATGTGGAAAACTGTTGTTGATTTGTGATAGTGAATCCGTTGTGCTTGTTGTTTGTGAGCGAGTCCGAAGATTGAGAGCGTGTCCGTGAATGGTTTAATGAAAAACGAATCTTCTCCGACAGACACGGAGTTTAATGCCAAATGGAGTTAATAGCTCAGAAGAACGTCAAGACTTAGATCTTACTTTGAGATGCGATGAAGTCAGCCAGAAATATGCGAGCTCAAATGTTGACTGTTTGTGTAAAGGTGAGAAAGCAACGGAGATGAGGCAGACTGTCTGTCTTTGTGTGGGATGAATAAAGTCCACCTCTTCTCCTACTAGAGGTGGGAATGAAACAAAGGTTTTTGAGAACCGCTCTAACACTGGCACAGTAGTAGCAAGTGATACGAGAACCACAATAAATATACACAAAGAGAAACTGGCGATGAAACGAACGAAGGATAAGATAGAAACGGAGTGGGGAAGACTCGATGCAGTGTCAACCGTCATCCACCTACATTTGAACCCAATATGCTTTTCAATGTGGACATACTGTACTTTTTCAATTACGTGCAACATTCGGTGATCCATCAGGAGAGCGAGCGTTATCATTTAACGCAGAGAAGGGGAAAGTCCCAGTACTCGCAAATTTCGGCTTTCGAATTTAGGAACTGTAAAAGTATAAGTCGCCCAAGACATGGTGTTAGGCTTCTTTTAATTAACGGGCGTAGGATGTTAGGCGGAGCTGAAGATACAATATCGCAAACTTTTACTATGCAAAGATACATGATACCAAATAGGTCCTTTGCCAAATTATTTTCTCTTTTTAAATGTATCAAAATCGATCAGCAAAATGAAGGTAGGAAATCGAAAGTTAGAAAGCCAGATTTTAGGATTAAGTATTTAGCTCCGAATATTTGGAGTAGAAATTTTATTCGCACATTACATAATAAAGTAAACATCTCAGATTGTTTAATTTAAGGACTTACTTAAAATATAGGGGCAATTCACGAGCTTACAAATTCGAAAAAAATTCCTTTTGTTTCTCGTAACAATGAATTGTTAAATCTACAATAAATGCATTTTTCATTGTACTGGAATTCTCCTCCCAATCACAAAAAAATTATGCTTTGTAAAATTTTCTAGGTTATTTTATGTGTACTAAAATGGATGAGAAATTTTATTTAAATTTTCAAATTGATGTATATATGTTACAGTTCATATCAAAAATCAGTACGTATCAAAACACACTTGTACGTATTAAAATAAAACTGTGTTTTGTCAGTCCATTCCATATTACAGTGATATACTGGAACTGAACACGATGTATAATAACCTTCATTTTGTAGAGCACGAAATTCTGCGTCGGATGAGCCTTTACTTCAGGATAATCCAGTACATATTTATAGAACTCACTAAAAATGGGATTCATATTGTTGACAAGATCAAGAAAGGGTATTTGTAACATCATTAGGTGGGACAAATTCAAGTCCTATATGATGGCTCTAACCTCCACAGACACTCCAGTGGCCGGGTCTAATTGCAAGTAAGCAACTTGAAGACCCATTCCCTGTATTTGTCTGTACAGACATTGTCCCATGTGGAACAAACAACCACACACTTGAGTTGTAAAAAATACACCTCAAAGTCGATAAGAATACATTTCGGTGAAAATATTTCTTCTATGTACGTTACACGCTGCGATTTTTCCTAACATGTCTATGTATGTAAGTTTGTTCGCTCTTGTTAGGCAACAATACATAAATGAGGGGAACGGTATTCAGGGATGCAGTAATGTACGGTTTTATTTTTGGACATATTTATTAACCACCTTAGGTTCAGACACAGCAGAAATTTGTTGTAGTTTACTACTAACTCTAGGGATAATCATCTCATTGTCAGACATTCAGCGGATCTAGAGGCAAGGGTGCTACGGTCCCCCCACATTTGTAAAGTTAATATTGGTAGGATAGAGAGGAATGCGCCAAGGTGGAATCTACCTAACATAAGGTAGCCACTCGACCCCCTCCGCCCCTGGGCCCGTCTGGATCCGCCACTGCTTCACTTATTAAATATACTACTACCTTTTGTGTAGGAGTATTCGACTGCAGATTGTTGAAGCTGTTCGTATTTCTTTTCTATTACTTTCACCGTGAGATTGATGGTGTGATGAATTGACATGTTAAAAGTGACGAGATTTGAAAGAGAGATGTGTTCGTATAAGAAGTCACCGTCACCAGGACAGGTAGGTGGTAAATGGCACCTTGAGGAGGTCGTCAATCTTTTCTCAGCTCATATAAACGACATTCAAAGATGTCGATTTGATTCCACATGGACTCGTTGTCACCGACTCGTCTCTGTTGTGTGACTCATGAAAATAAGATCACTTTCCCGTTCCTTGCCTCGTGCTCTTTCTCCTTACTTTCCCTTTGTATGTACTTCAGCACTGTTGTCCACATCAAATAAGGATCGGTCATGCGTTTTTCGCCATAGCGATTTTTACACAGTTATAGTCAGTAACCAAAGTGCCGACAAATGAACAATGAAGATACAACCCCACACCGTTTTATTAAATTATTATGTTAAAATCACAATTTACTAATTCTTAAAAATTAATTACCACGTATCATACACTCTTGCGGTTAACCTGTGGTACGCTTTTGTGTTTCTACTTACTATATGTGTAAGCATTAACACTTTGAATGATTACATCATTCTTAAAAACAATTGTGTTTATTTAATAGAGGTGTGAGAGTCATATTAGTTCAGGCCGATGCACAAATAAGTATTATCAGTATATTTACATGCCCGAAATTGCTTACGCAGTTGATGCGATTTGAAGGTGAACAAAGGTTTTTAAAAAGTCTTTGAGTATTTGATAAATACTGTTTATGGATGTGCTAACAAAATCTGAAATGAAACTTTTGAAGATCTAGGACAAAAAAGGGCCAAAAAAGGCCAAGTTATAATAGTACATGTATTATAAAAAGACCAAAAAAGGGGCAAAAAGGGACCAAGTTATAATAGTATATATGTATTATAAAACTATATCCAAGCTGTCCTACGGAACCCTCACGAGGGTGGCGCTCAAATGATATCGTTTTTGGGAAAAATTTGATTTTGGTAATCGAGACGGGTGCTAACTATGGGCAACTAAAAATGTTTCGAACAATAATAAATTTTATTGGTTGACCATAACCTAATCTTTCACTATCCTGTTCCCCGTCTTGAAGTACACTAGAATGATAGGTTTTGCAGTACTATTTAAGTAAAATTTTATTTTTAGTTCAATTTTAATATTTTTGAACTCAATTTATTAAAATGTTTGATTTAAATTTTGTTGGTCGACCATTCCCTAATCCTCCACTAACCTTTTCCGCGTCTTGAATTACACTATGGTGCCAAATTTGAGCTAACTATATTAGCCAAATTACATTTTTAGTGCAATTTTTGCCATTTTCAGCTCTTTTTTGTGGCAATTTTTGCCTTAAATAATCGAAAAAATATTTTGTTGGTCGACCCTATTTTATTTTTCAACTAACATACTTCGCCCATCGAATTACACTATTGAGCCATGTTTTAGTGAACTATTTCAGTTAAATTATATTTTTACTGCAATTTTTAGTCATTTTCAGCTCATTTTTGACTTCATTTTTTCCCCAAAATGTTCAAAAAAATAAATTTTGTTGGTCAACCCTATCAAAAAATTTGTAGAACCTGTTCCGTGTCTTCAATTACACCAGTGTGCCAAGTTTTACGACTCTTTATACTCAAATTTAATTTTTCCAGCATTTTTTGTCAATTTAAACCTTTTTTACAAATCGTTTCGGCTAAAACTGTTTGTTGGCTTGTATTACGGTTTTAGGAATATTTTCCGGTTGGAATATGTTTTCGGCAATATTTTAATACAAAAAAATCGAAATCGGTCAACAATTTTTAATTTTGGAAGCTTTTAAGCCTTATTTTGGGCCAAAAATTAACGATAGTATGTGTGGATTCAAAAATTTCAAAAAAAATTTTGATGGCCGAACATGCTGGTTTACGAACTCGATCTAAGTTAGGGCCAGAGGAGTCTGTATACCAATTTCAGGTCTTTATCTCAAAAAATGCGATCACTAGAGTGCTCACACACACACGCACAAACAGACAACACGGTTGCCTAAACCCTCGTGAGCGTTAAAAACTGGTCAAGATTATTATATACCCCTTACACTCGCTTCGATACTTTACATGAAAGATTACATGTAAATATTTCCAACTGCTTTTTTCTAAGCAGAGTCGCTACATAAATCTGATTGTGAGTGGTTAAGTGTGATTTTGGATTTAAAAGATGTTTCCGACTTAATTTCGCTAATATGTGGATGTAGATCCTTACATAAATCATGAACGCCATTACACAATGCGCTTAATATTTTTTATTTATCTTATATTCACCATTGTATTTATTTATTTATTCCTGGTTGTAAAGGCCCATGCTATGCCTAGAGAAGGCACTAAGTAAGGCTCTAAGGATGAGCACACGGATGACGGACAGAAAATGCATTTGATAATATATTATGCTGAATGTATTAAAATTATCCGACGATTTCAATACTACCCAATTGGACGATTTACTGAATTTTAGTTGTGCATACAAATTTTCAGCTTACGTGAGCAATTTTTTATAGAGAAAGAGTTTATAGCATAGAGATCTGTATAGTTTATAGAGAAAATTTTCAAATATTAGAATTTCAGTTGCATAATGCAACTTGCATTATACGCATTAAAAGTCATGTCTTGCTTATACAGTGTGCGTCGTATCCGTCAGTTGTATCTGAGCGCCAACTTTTATACTGCAATCTAAACAACGAGTGTGTACAAAACATTCAAATCAAATGAGAGTTTGAACTTGCAGAATCATTCAAACACAGCATTATATTGTACAAATCGTATAAACCAACTACGCAATTGCCAAAAATAATATTCTTTGTAAGACTTGACGTTGATAGTTGGTTTAGTAGGTTGTAATTATTAATTCTGCAGTTGTGTAACAAGTACGAATGATCTAAAAAAGCACAACGCAATAAATAAAATAATAGCAGATCGTTGTTACGATTTTAGCAGAATTGTATTAGTACCATTCAAGACAAAACATACGGAGTCTGTAGATAATCAGCTGATTAAGGCACTCAAATATACATAATTATATTATACGACAAAAGAAAAGATCCACGACCCAATGATCTTAGATTATAATATAATATTAACGATAACAATGTTATCTAGTCGATTGTATTGAATGGAACTGCATCAGTACTTCATAATATATATTGTTTTAGTACATACAAACCATTAACCTTGTATTTGTACTCGTTATCTTCAACCGATGTGTAAATATTCAAATATCATCGAGTCGAGATATCCCCAAAGAGTAAACCATTGAAATTGTCATTTCCAGTTCCTTCAGTATTTACAAATTTTTAATGTCCAATATCTCTTGACTTCAAACTAAACTAAACAAGTTAGTTTGGATCCTCAATATTGAATATCTTCGAGAACACTCTAGCCACTTACATTATAACAAAAGAAAATCTTGATCATTTGCGTAGCCTTTTACAGTTTTTCATCTCTATTCATATTATAAATTTTGAAAAATTTATTACCGGAGCAGTCAATTTATGTTGTGCACATAAATTGTACTAATTGGGGAGAAAATGGCACAATTTAATTAAAATATGTGTAAGTCAAACTGACTGAACGTAGTGGATCAGTGACTACATAGTCAAACCAAAAGCAGTGCTCGATGTCATCAACCAAGAAGTGCTATTTATCCATTGTAGCTGCGAGAAATCATGGGGACATCATCAAAAAAGATAACCAATATCCGTTTTAATCAGGATAAAAGTATGTCAGAGTTGAAACCTTGTATTCATTTTGCGTAATTAAACGTAGTGGTGCAATTGTAGAATCAAAAGTTAATTGCATCACTCGATGCAGTTATAATCATTGTTTGTGGCTATAATGAACTCTTGAATTTATGTTCAGGTTGTTTTACTTGTTGTATGGAGAACGGCTTACGAATTTACTTCGTGGAACCTCTTGTCGAAAAAGCGCATTACGGTAACGTAACCATTACGTATAAAAATGATTGGATTAATGATTGAATTTATAATGAGCTATACATCTGCTTAATAGATGAGCAAAGTATCGGGGGCGTTGGTTTCTGTGAAATGGTCTATAGATGCAATTTATTTGCATTAGTGAGTGGTGGAAGCCGTCCCAGATACGCGGACAACTCCATTCTTATTTACGATGATTTAAAAAAACGATCGGTGCTGGAATTCACCTTCGATGATTCTGTGTTGTCCGTTCGATGTAGAAGGGATCGTCTCATTGCTGTACTCAAAGAGCGCATTCATATTTTCTCCTTCCCAACAAACCCCGAAAAGCTATTTACAATTGATACACGTCCCAATCCAATGGGTTTGTGTGAATTGTCACCTGGACCCCAGAGCTTACTTGTGTTTCCCGGTTACAAAATGGGGTCACTCCAGCTCGTGGTAAAAATTTCTCTAGCTTTTAAAAAGACTGAACTAATCTAAATAAACAGTTGTTTCTTTGTTTAGAACTTGGGAAACACTGAAGCAACCGTTTCAAATAGTCCAGTTACAATTAATGCTCACCATGGTGAATTGGCATGTATTTCAATCAATCAATCAGGAACATTAATCGCCACTGCGTCAGATAAAGGCACTTTAATTCGAGTTTGGGACTCGAGCAAAAGGGTGAAGCTCAATGAACTCCGTCGTGGCTCAGATCCTGCAACGGTCTACTGTATTAACTTTAGTCTTGACTCCGACTTTCTTTGCTGTTCTAGTGATAAAGGAACAATACACATATTTGCATTAAAGGATTCACATCTTAATCGAAAGTCAACGTAAGTCTCACTAACCACAAAGTTTGCATGTAAAAAATTAAAGTACCTAGGTAGTTTGTGTATGAGTATAACTTTAATTGTATTGCAGTTTTTCCAAGATGGGCTTTTTAGGGCAATACGTGGAGTCCCAATGGGCCCTTGCCAATTTCACCGTTCCACCAGAATGTGCTTGTGTTTGCGCATTTTCAACTCACAGTTCGGTTGTGGGTACGTGTGTCTGTATTGACGTTTTACTTTTACTACTACACATGCATCATGTTAGACTTTGAATACTTTAAATTCATCTCATGGATTTTTACTTGCATAAAATAGTCTTTCCATAAGACATTGTTGAACTTGTTTTGTTTTTTTATTTAGCCATTTGCATGGACGGAACATTTCACAAATACGTCTTCAACGCAGATGGTCAATGTAGTCGTCTATCTTTCGATGTCTTTCTGGAAGTTTGTGGAGATGATGAATTCTGATCTTCTCGTTGCTATTCTGTTACCATCAAACAATTAAGAAAACTCATATTTCTTGTCGTGTCAAGAATGTGGCGAGAATATATTACTATTAGTGGTAAATCCGATTTAATAGTTAGTGAAACTATTTTTATAAGTCATTCCTGTCGAGAGATTTTATACACTTCAGACTTTTCAAACCTCCGATTCGTCATATTGTTTTGTACCCCAATTCATCTAAGGGATGTACTACAACAGTGTAATTGGAATCAAAGGTACGATCCAACTTCTTAAAACCTTAGAAAAGAAGCGCATATGAACTAAATGGGTATCCAAACAATCATATATTTTATTAACAACCGGACTATCTAGATTATTTTTGCGTATGGAGGTATTCGTGGTAATCAATTATGGCCAATAATTATTTTTTATTTATTATATTTATCTTTGATTTG